>JAGVSP010000338.1:0-98922 GCA_022494985.1 Micrasema minimum
CGCGGCGATTACGACAGTATAATACGTATAATATTCAACAGTATCGGTAATATTACAAAATAAACTTTGATAAAACTTTTACTCTGGCGAATATGAATATAATGAAATTCTATAAATAGAATAACGACTATTTGACAGATGAGTAATGTTTCCAACTTAGTAAAACCGGTAGAAGTTCCTAAAGTTATTCATAATATGTTGGATTCATCTGCGCTCATAACTAACTAACTAACCATCACGCCATTTCCCCGAAGGAGTAGGCAGAGAGGATAGAACGCCACACCACTCTGTCCTGGCACACTTATTTTGCTTCCTCCACATTCATACATCTTCTCATGCACGCACGTCGATTATTCCGACTTCTTACATGCCCACTTTCAAGCACTTGTTTTACTTGATCATGCCATGTCTTTCTCGGCCTTCCTCGATTTCTACATCCAGGTACAGTCGCATCATATATTTTTTATATATTTTAAATAAATGCTTTAACATTAAAATGACTCCAAACTCGGTAAATCGGTTGTACATTTTCAGCAGATTAGATAAATCTCCACAAAATCGATAGATCTGCAAAAAATCGATAAGATAGGCGACGATAGAGATTATTAGTATGGCAGTCCGACTGTGTATTCTATGGTCCGACGTCGCGTTCTGCGCATGCCTACAGACAGTAAACTGTGCCGTGTAAAGGTAAAATTCACACCGCGCAATTTTTGTTGGTCAGAAAACGGTATAAGAAACTGTATTGTTTTCTGAACAAGAAACTGCGCAGTAAACTGTCCCGTATAAAGTGGGTTTTACTGGCCCAACGTTTTGACAAATATGAAACCTCCTTCCAATTAGGCCTACGATTAGCGAATCAATTTTTCCATATTTTGAATTTATTGGAAGATTGATTTTCTTGAACGCTACATAAAATTATGCTAAATCCAAATATTAATAAATACCAATATAATAGATAATGTTATGTTTTGAAAACGAAAATATCTAACTCGAAATCCACATTTGCATACATTGGTTTTTATTTATCAATTTCAAATAATCGATATATTTAATAAAACTTATGGACTTTTTTTTTTTATTGTGTTAGTATTGATTTAAATGTTTTATATAATATGTCTTGGATTGGCTTTGAAGCGCAAGACTTGCTTGGTGGAATAAAAACGATTTAGATAAACTGCACATGGTGTTACAGTGCACTGCCTTATGCACCATGCATATAAGTGCAGATAAGGGATACAGTAGCGGTACTGTTTTCCTCCCTGTGGTGTAGGGGTTAATGAGTAAATACACCATGCATAAGATTGCGGGTTCTTGTTTATCTTAAAAACCTATTTTGATTATAATTGTTGGTTTTTCGCTTTGTTTCTAATAAAATATCACTAAAGTTTGTTAAATGGTTTTATTTATTTATTTACCAAAAATATTACAAAATGGTTTAATAAATTTGAATCAAATTTAAATAGATTTATGCACATGCCTTTCAGCTTCCTTGAAAAGGTATAGCTACCATCGATATTTAAAACTAAAACCTGCTATGTTGAATAAAAGTTACTTTTTAATTCATGCCGAATTCAATTTGTTACTTAGTACATATTATATTTTATCAAAAGAGAAAAGACTTTTAATTGAATATGAATTTTTAAAGTTTTTATTAAAAAAATTAAATACGCTTAAGAGGAATGTACACGACTGGCTGATACATGGGAGTGGGGAAGGGGTGGCTCATGTATTTAAAATCCAAAAATGATAAAGTGAAGAACTTTATATATTTTTTTCAATATGCATATTTATTTTGATATCTCTTGTTTACCGTTTGTCCAGTTTTATTATATTTATTTCCTTGTAATTGTATTACTTAATCTCCTTTTATTATAATTATTTTAACAATTTTTTAAAAATTCTTTTTACTTTCAAATTATATTCATATAAATGTACTTTTTTTTGTAAATATTTCAGTTAAACACGGAGTTATACCTAAATAACTGAAATATAATCATTCCAAACTGTAAAACTATATATGTAATAAATAAGAAATAAATAAATAAATAAATAAAGTTAATGTAAAGTTACCTGGTTGTAGTAGATTTTGAAATGAACAATACAAATACCCGGCTGCATTGCAATAAGATATTTATTATTCTGATCCATTCGCATTAATAACGTCTACTGAGTTTATCGTATTCTATTATGTAAACATTGTAAACTGTTCGTGAGGCTTTTGCACCTATTCAAAAGGTTATTGTCGTTTTAGATTTTCAACGACAGAAAATACAGGTATACTAAGATATATAACTACTCTCCCTTATCCGCAGCCAATGGGGCACTGCATTGTTACACCAAGTGCAGTGGATTTTAATAATTTGTATAAACAACATTTTGAGTGTGTCCAAATACTTGTAGACAAAAACTGGATTTCACCCATTACGGGCTAGGTCTTAACGCCTAGATATCCATATTCCCTTCCAAGCTTCTCGTCTCTGTTGAGATGTCAAATTGTAATTATTAGCCCGTAATGGGTGAACTCTTTGAAGCTTTGAAGTCCAACTCTGGTTTATTGTAACAAGGCGAAAGGAATTGTATTGAATGTTTACATTTCAAGCAGATAAGGCACTCAAAAGAGTGATCACTTTTGCCTCAAGGCGTTCCTTGCGCTTTATCCGCTGCACGGGCACTGCACATTGCACATGCAGTATTGATGTATGTACCTACAATACAGGATGCTACAAAAGTCGTAGTACAACCCAAATACTGGTAAATCTACATCGAATTTGGAGACGATTGTGTAATATGACTTTTTAATCTGAGCCTGAATTTTTTTCTTCTTTTATTAGTATGGCAGATTAAGTAAAATTTCTCAAATTCTTATTACAACGCGTTTTTAAATCATGTTTTCTTTATGGATAGTATTAATTTGACTAAAAATATGATAATTGATAACAATTTGCAAAAAAAAACAACTTCGTACTCAATTTTCTCGAAAACTAATAGTCAAATAAAAAAAAAAAATCAACAAAATCGACTCCAAATATTATGTAGACCACTGGTTTCCCGCTTGAACATCGAGTTTTGTTGCACCCTGTATTAATTTCTGTCTGTTTGGTTTATTCCTCATTTTTATTTATCAAAATAAAGATATTTTAAAATTTTATTTAACACCTAAAATGTTTATGACATTAAATAGGAAGGAATACCTTTATCCTGTAAAAGCCTGCAACGTTCAGGCAAAGAACGACCTAGTTTAGTGCAAGTACTCGTACATAAATATATACTTACAATGTGATGTGTGCTTAAAAATAGTTGAGTATCGTTAAAACTTTTTCGATTCCTTTTTAAAATTTACACTTTCACTTTGTTACTGTTAATTTGTGAATTGATGATAGAAAAATATATTTCGTTTACCATCCAACCAAAGCAGAACTTTTCTTATTTGTAGAATTTTCAGATTTTTCACAATTTATTTCAAGACACCTTTTTTTATCACACGTTATTTTTTTAGTCACCCAATCAACTACGTAAGAAAGAAATTCGAGAAAATTTAGAACAAAATTGATGTTTTTTATGATAAATTTTCGCTATTATCAAATATCATGTATTAAGTCAAATTAATACTATCCATAAAGAAAACACAATTGCCATACTTAAAAACAATTTTTTTTTTTCATATCAAGCTCAGATAAAAAAGTCATATTACACAATCGTCTCCAAATACGATACAGATTCTCCAGTTTTCGGGATATACAGCGATTTCTCTACACCCTGTATACACTGAGAAAAATGTTATGCATAATTCTTAGTAATTTATTATAATTTTACATGAAATGGGGATTGCAGGTGCTAGATGTTATTAATAAAAAAATCGCCTCTTCTTCACGCTTGAATCCGCCGTTCTGGTAGACTATGACAATCTTCTGGATGTACCCGGCGGAGCTGATGGATGCGAGACTTACGTGGGAGGACGGAGGAGGGGAGAGTGTTGGCCAGCAACAGGATATCCTGGAGAGATCTAGTAATGTCGACATGCTCCATATAAGAGAGAAGAAGAATAAGAGATCCAATCAAAGATCAAAATTTATAAAGTTTGAATGTGTGTAAATACTTGGAGACAAATTACTGGATTATACCCACGCTGGTAATCCAGTAATTTGTCTACAAGTATTTGTACACATTCATAATGTTGTTAAAAATTTACCGGTTTAAATATATAGGTAAGTAAAATAAATTGAAAAGACATCTTCAAGCGCCTTTTTGTAGGTAATTAAATCAAGATGGCCTCCTACACCAATAAAGTTTGTTTCCAAAAAATGCTTAGCAATTTTCTCAACAGATGTCGCCAGTGAGAAAATTTCTAAAAATGCGGAATGCCGAATACGAGTTCACGGCGGCCTCCGTAGCGTAATGGCTATGACGCTGGACTCACGATGCGGAGGTTCCGGGTTCGATTCCCGGTGAGAACTCAAAAAATCAAAAAGTGATTTTCCTCAAGCCTGGGTGTTTGTGACGTTGTTCCCCTCTGTAATTGGGCCTCCTAGCCTGTTGAGGTGGTTAAAAAAAAATATATATATTTACAAGTTTTCGAAGTTCGTCATATATGGTTATCAGATGATGGGCGGAATGGGGAATGTTGTAATACATCAAGTAAGTGGCCATTTAATCTAGCCAATGACAGGCCATAAGCCCTGTCGCCTAGATAATCGACATTCGTTTCCAGAGTTTCTCTGTCTCTGTTGGGATGCCAATAATATAAAAATTTATCTTCAAACTCGAATTGTTTATCAGGAATTGACAGATAATTTACGTTTGTACTATAAATAGTTATTTCTTACGAACGC
This sequence comes from Micrasema minimum, assembly GCA_022494985.1. NCBI lineage: Eukaryota > Metazoa > Arthropoda > Insecta > Trichoptera > Brachycentridae > Micrasema > Micrasema minimum. Next base: position 4,833 of record JAGVSP010000338.1, read on the forward strand.
CATAATTTTTTTGCGTAATATTTCTTTGATTTACGGCGTATTTTAAAAATAAAAATGTTTTCAAATTAATGAATACAATAATTATTGCCCTGATTTTCATAGGATTCCCAATTCAAAAGACCCTTTTTCTTCCAAATTCCGTAATGAATCATTAAAAGTTATTTGTTACGAAACCGACGAAGAAAATTGTTAAGTTGTTTATTGTACATAACCATATTTTTTTGGAAAACCTAATTATAAATTTCTATATATAGGTAATTTAAAACACATTTCGCGTTATGAGACTATACTAAGGCAAATCTTAATAGGGAAATATTACGTATAACGAAAACCGATAAAAACATGTAAATATATTTATATTATTATATTAAAATAATATGGATGTTTTAAAATAATGTTTTCATTAATAAATTTTCGAAAAAAAAATTGTTTAAAAATACCCTTTTACGAAAACGCAACACTATTTGTCGTGGCCCCCGTGACGTCATAATTCGGTCTCGCTTCTGTTTCAATTTTTTAGTTTCGTAAGGGCTACATAAGGGCTACATGACATTTACCGGCTAATTATTTTTTGTCTACAAGTATTTGGACACACTCAAAATGTGATTTACATACGTTCATAATAAACATATAAGTATTCGTATATTTTCTGTGGTCGAAGAACATTAATATATAAAGTAAACCACATAATATCTACAATGCATTTTAACATTAATGGTGTAAACATAATAAATTGTTTCTGTTAGGTATGTTTACATTTGGAATATGTGACCTTTGAATAATCTTCAGTCGCCAATGTAAAGTATGAAGAAGGGAAAGCAAACATTTTGCTTCAAATTTACCTATTCCTTTTGAATTTATCGGACAAAATATTTATTTGAAACTTAATGTATTGGCTCATGTGTTTATATAATGATCTTTTATTAAATATTACTCAATGATGTTACATATCAAACCTTTTGATCGAAGCTTGTTAAAAGTTGCATAGAAAACAGTCACATGTCATGTTACACAGCGAATTCAAACATTTTCGTCGAATCAGCGATAGTAATGGAACAATGTGAATAAATTGGTACCTACATACATAATGGTGTTGGAGTTAGTATGACACAGTAATAAAGGCAAGGCCAAATTAGATAAGAAAATAGGAACAAGTTTAAAGGTTAGGTTAGGTTGGATGGAATCACAAGATACTTACAAACCATTGTAACCTACATTACAACAGTTAAGTACGAGTATCCCATATCCCATATCCCATATATCAATGCATCAAATTTCCTAATTATCATCATACGATAATAATTATTGATTCATATTGTTTCAAGACGGGTCCACATCATATGGTTTTGACGTGAACTGAATTTGATGCCTCAAAAAAAAAATCGTGGCACCTAACCAGGGCCCAAGATATCAGACTTCTGAGTTTTGAGAATAGGTGTCTTAGAAGAATTTTAGGTGTGCGGTGGTTTGACTTTGTAAGGAACACAGAGGTGAGGCAACCCTTGGTATCTACTGTCATCCGGCGAAGGCGTTTCGGCTGGCTAGGCCATATACTACGTATGCCTCCCGAGAGCCGCCACCATGCTTGCCTATTTTACAAGGCATCAGGTTCTCGGCGTCCTGGTCGTCCACTGTTGGCAATTCGTCGGCAGTTTGCGTCAGAGCTGCGGGACGTGGATTTGACTTGGAGGATGCACGGGAGCTGGCGGCCGATCGCTTGGCCTGGAGGCAGTTTGTGGATTCCATATGCTCCACATAGGGAGCGGATATGGTAGAATGAATGTAATAATGTTGGACTCGCCCAATTTACCCAGCACGTGTATTGGAATACAGACAACAAAATGCCATCATAGTCATTTGGTCAAAAAATGGAGTTACACAATTTGCATATTAAAGTATCGATATGTCACATTTCGCGCAATTTCTTGGACTGGCACTGAAGCGTAAGGGTGACCATCTTCCCATAATTTAATAAATTATCAAGATTCACTGCACTTATATGGATAATTCACACACCTTTAAAAATATGTTAAAAAATAAATAAATGTAATAGAATTAAATTGAAAATGGCCCCTCCCATGGGCGAGTCAATAATATGTATGTTTTTATTAGTTTTCAAAATAAATTGTCGACCGAAGATCACTCAATCCGCCTTCATATCAGTAATTTAAACGAGGCCTCGGTGTAACGATGCGATGCTAACTAAAATGCCCTTACGTGTTCATTAAATTCTAATACAAACTTACTAAGGTACAATATGAATTTAATTGCTGTAGATAATGCTAGTCACCCAAAGAATACTAGTAAACACACACTCGTAGAGAGAAACATGGCGTATACACGAATGTATTAAATGCATTTATGTTAATACTGTGATGAAAACTTTAAGTGGATTGGTACGTCATGAATATTTTCTACAAATATACAGGGTGTAACAAAACTCGACGTACAAGCGATAACCAGTGAATCTACATAATATTTTAGAGTCGATTTTGTTAAATTTTTATTTTATATTATTGATATCCCAACAGAGACAGAGAAACTCTAGAAACGAATGTGGATTATCTAGGCTTATGATCTGTCATTGGCTAGGTTAAGTGGCCACTTGACGTACTACAACATTCCCCATCATCTGATAACCATATGCTCGCAATGCGGCAATGCTCGGCTCGGCGAACGTGGTATGAAACGTATGTTGATTGTGATCGGTCAAATCGTTAGCGTTAGCACGTGGTTAGCACGTTTTAAACTACGTCGATAGTTATTTGTGATTCTGCTCCATGTAGAAGTGAAACCTTAATAAAACTAAGCTGAGAGAGAATGAGATAAATGCAGTATCAGGAGTGGGATAATTATAGGATTTATTTATTATAAATATTGGTACCCAGTTGATATTTTTTTTTCATTTTATTATTCATGATCCATGTCTTCAATTTCTACAAGTGATACGAGCGGCTTATGATAACTAAAGTATGAGACAAAAGTTTTTGTTTCGATTTTATCAATATATCTGTGAAATACCGCGTCAAGGCGCCTTCTCCCTCGGTTTTGCTACAAAATTTTGGGAGTCGAATCTACCTCTTCAGATACATGAATAGAACAAATTCTGTTTTATAGCCTAGGACCTCCACATTATAAAAGTATAAGGGGTGCCGGCGATCAACTGGTAGATGTATCTGATGAGGTAGATGGAACTACTGTCAGCCGGCGGAAACTGTGTTCTATCTCATTCTCTCGCAGGCTAAATCCCATAGATCTATATGTTTGTCTCTTTTTAGTCGCTTTTTCGTTTCATAAAGTTTCAAATCACTCCCAACGATTCTAAAGAAGTTTTCACTTAAAAGACGTGTTTCGGTAAGAGTATTAGCGATTTTACTTATTAATTGCCCTATTAAAGTGAGGCCAATCTTTTCTTATAAAAACAAAACTCGTATTTCAACCTCAGAAAAGAAGTCATATACATCAATTGGGTTGTTCCCGATAGCATGAATATTTGAAAACGTTATTGAAATTTAAAGTATATATGTTTACAATTTCAACGATATAAGAACAATGAATAATCGACGTGTTTTCATTTATAAATGTATGTTTTAAAAACACGAAATTACGAGAAGTATTAACGACAGAGTGGCTGTGGCGTCTATCCTCGTTCATTATTAAAGGCGGGAAATTGCATAACGAAGTCAGCGCCCATATTGATGTTAGTTGAAAAACAATGCGCGCCAAATGGATCATAAGTATCGTAGCGATTTGTAAAATTGCGCTATTTCAAACCGCGGTTTTAATTTCGTTTAAATAAATAATATTCGATAATTTTACGAGTGCTGAAGGATTATTTTCTTCTAAATATAATTAACAAGTAAGGTAAAGAACACTTCAGTACAAGATACCAAAATCTGTAACATGCTATGTAGAAGTATTAAAACCATAATTAATTTGTTCAATACGAGTTTTGTTACAGATTTATTATAATTAGTTTTTAGAATTGTTTATTTACACATTACACATATTTTAATTTTTTTGTGCGTGAGGAGGGGGTGTGTATTGTGTACTTTTATTTTTAGTTGCATTTTTTAATTTATGCACCTACTGACGAGTTGCAGTAGGCAACTCAGTAGGACATACATCATGTATTGTTTTCTTTTATGGATATTGAAATTAAAAAAATAATATTCCTTAAAAAAGAATTCAGTTGGAGAAAACATGGATTTACTTTAAAAATCATATGGGTCAAAATTTTATCATAATCTTCTACAAAGTCTGACTTCCAAATGGATTATGTAGATTTCTCTGGTTTCCCGCTTGTAGATCGGTTTTGCTACACGGTGTATATTTCGAATCGACTGTTGTAATATTATGTACTTACATCTGAAGACGGCGCGATTCATTTGTCTCTTTAAATTAACGAAATAACAAATGATTGGAGTCTGTAAGCAACGGGGCTTATTATCCTGGGCGGGATGTTTCCAGCCACGTGACCCGGAGGACACGTGACCTTGCCACGTGACCCTCCCCTTTCCCACGCACACGTAGACAATGGCCAACTTTTTGGGGAGGGCGTCGCACCAAAATAACGAGAAACACTGATATGATTTTATGATGGAAATTATACATTTAGACAACCTCGTTTTTTTTATACACCCATATACAGCATACACATAATATAGTCAAACCAACTGGAATAGGTAAATACTGACAAAATACGTATTTTATAATACTAGTGTTATTTTCTTACCTTTTATTAAATTAACGTATTAAATATTCTTAATAAAATGGTCACAAAGGTTTTCGATGTGTGCAAGGAGAGTGATTTGTAAATGAACGTGGAAAAGTCAAATGTGATGGTTTTTGAAAGAAATGTGAATATGACCGTATGTAATATTATAGTAAATGGAAACAGATTAAAGCAGGTTGAAGACTTTGTATATTTCGGAAGTATGTTTACAAGAGACGGAAATGTGGATAAGGACATTGAGAGAAGGGTTAGTGCCGGAAACAGAGTTAATGGTGCCTTGAAATCGATAGTGGCAAATAAGAACTTATCAAAAGAAGCAAAATTGGCAGTACACAACAGAGTTCTGGTACCAACCCTTATATATGGTAATGAAGCGTGGTGTTGGAAAAAAAAGGATGAAAGTAGACTGAATGCTGTCGAAATACGATCTCTCAGGCGAATGTGTGGTAAGACTATGTATTATAGTGTTTAAAAGGTAATATTGACAATAAAATATTTCATTTTATATCCCTACAGAGATGAGGTAGAATTCTTTCAAATTCAGGAATATGGATATTCGAGCGTTTACAGGGCTTATGACCTGTCATTGGCTGGGTTAAGTGGCCACTTTATGTACTACAACATTATCCATTCCGCTTATTAGCGAATATTCATTCCACTTACTAGCGAATATTCATTCCACTTACTAGCGAATACTTGTACAGTAATCTGGATTAGGGATAAATCCCTAGACGGGATAAATCAGATTTGTGTTCAAGTATTTGAACAAGCCAGAAATGTTGAATAAAATATTTGGAAGATTTGTAAAAAAATCACATCAAGGGCACTATATGTAGATGTTTTTTTTTCTTTTTTCGAGAAGGAATCCTTTGTGTTGGTTACCAGAGATTTCTCATATTCAGTTGGCACTCTTGCATTGAGAAACATTTTATCGTCATGTAAAAAGAACGCTGGAAGAAAGTGGAGGGGGTGTGTTTGCGCATGTGACCCGCCCACCCTGCGTCCCAAATAAGACCGATAATCGCCTAATGGCGAGACCGCCAGCGTTCTTTTTACATGACGCGACCTGTACCAAGTCTACATTATTATGCACACATATTATATACATGTGGGTAACTAACATATCATACACATTTTATAGTATTATACCTACTAGTACTACTTTGTACTAGTGAGAAGCACGAGAAGAAATCGTAAAGTTTAATCGCAGTGCTGTGATCCTCTTATCGACATTTAAATATTGATAACAGAGTATTTTTATCAAAGAAAATCACTCGTCAGTTACAGCTTAGTAAATTGAAAAGTTAGTAACATTTTGAGTGTGTCCTTGTAGACAAAAACTGGATTTCACCCATTACGGGCTAACATTAAATTACAATTTGATATCTCAACAGGACGAGAAGCTTAGAAGGAAATGTGGGGTCCTTTATGCTGCCGCATTCGAAACAGTATTACAATTATTATTGATATCTCAACAGAGACAACGAAACTCTAGAAACGAATGTGGGTTATCATTTTTTTGGCAATCTAACTTTATTTGTGTTCTCAACAGATGTCACTTATTACAAATCTGTCGAAAAACCAACTCACATGTGGATACTTCTGTACAAATTCAACATATATAGAAGTTAAAAAAAATTGTCACATATGGTTGTCAGATGATAAGGCGGAATGGGGAATGTTGTAATACATCAAGTAGCCACATAACCCAGCCAATGGCAGGTCATAAGCCCTGTAAACTCCTAGATAACCCACATTCGTTTCTAGAGTTTCTCTGTCTCTGTTGAGATATCAATAATATCTGATATCAGCCCAGCATGGATATAATCCAATAATTTGTCTACAAGTATTTGTATACGTTCAAAACGTTGTTAAAAGTATTACAATCGTTTGGTCACTGTTTATCCCAAGCAAGCCCCTCTAGGCCAGACTCCAAAACCATGATGTGACCAGGAGACGCCAGCCTGTCAGCCCTTTCCTCCTGGATTATAGATATAAGGAAACACGCTGTGCCCTTATTGCCAGTCAGCCAGCCAGTCTTCAGACGCCAATGGACAGTTCGTCATCATGTAATCGACATACCGCGTCTTCGCTAGTATTCACGCGTCTCGTCGTCGGCGTTCTCCTGGTCCACATTACATTTACTAACATGAATTTTGTGGTCCTAAATTACAATAAGCAAGAAGATCAACACGCACGACTTTCATTAAAAAATCAGCCACTCAGCTCAGTAGGCATCACGAATCCTTCAACCCTAGAGAAATATGGATATCTAGGCGTTTACAAGGCTTTTGGAAAGTAAAATTCCACATTCCGAAGCCCCATTCCCAACTCACTCAAGACTCGAGTGTACAACCAATGCATTCTACCCGTCCTTACTTGTGGCGCGGAAACAATGACTCTGACCAAGCAATCCTCCCATAAGTTGCAAGCTGCACAGAGGAGCATGGAGAGACTTATGCTTGGAATAACATTAAGAGACAGAAAAAGGAACGATTGGATCCGACGCCAGACGAAGGTCTGCGACATGGTGGAGCGAATTGCTAGGTTGAAGTGGAAATGGGCCGGTCACATAGCAAGATTGACGGACGACAGATGGACGAAACGCGTTCTGGTGTGGAGACCGAGAAACCAGAGGCCTCAAGGACGTCCACCGATGAGATGGGTGGACGACATCAGAAAGTCTGCTGGAAGACAGTGGACGGGGGCGGCGCAGGATCGGGAGGAGTGGAGACGGCAGGGGTAGGCCTATGTCCAGCAGTGGACTTCAACAGGCTGAAGTAATAATGATGTGATTTACAAAGCTTATGACCTGTCATTGGCTGGGTTAAGTGGCCACTAACTTGCTGTATTACAACATTTCCCATTATTTCGCCTAGTATTATTAATTTATTAAGTTTTCCACTAACATATACTTAAATAATATTTTCTCGAGGTTAATTTTTATATTATGTTATCTAATTGCTTTTTCAATTTGGTTGTCGCGTCGAATTTTTAAAAAATACACGCAGTGTTTGAATAATGTTATCTTATCTTCATCATGAAGATTAATAAAAACGCGTAAAAAAAATTAAGCGACAAAAATACATTTTTCGGATATATCATTTTTGATGTAAATTAATTGCTTAAAGTTTTCTTTTTTTATTTATTGTCGAGGTATTACTTTAAATATTTACTAATGATTAATTTATTTATAATTTTTATTTTCAGTCTTACGCTTCAATGCCAGTTCAAAGAAATAATATACGAAGAAACATATTTAGTTAACTAAGATTAGGTCCGGGACATAAATCATGATAGCCCAGCGTGCAAATCCATTACCTACGATGTGGACAGTCAAATTTGTCAGTAATCAATCAAATAGCATTGATTTTAAATTCTGAATTTAATCTGACAATAAAATTCAATAACTGGGCCAACGCTGGCGTTGACTGCTTTTTATGATTATTTTATTAACGTGGATGTATATTCTTCTGCGTTTAATCAATGTCATTATCAGTTATCAGTCAATCGAAACAGGTACATACAAATATTATATTAAATACCTAGTATTAAACATTTCTTTACGCGATGGATTATTTATTTATTGGTAACGGGTGTATTTTTTGTGGTTTGATTTTTAAGTTGCCATAACTTTTACTATAGTATTTCCAAGCGTTTATTTTACTTTTGACAGATGGGCGCCTATAGAGTTCCGTAATTATTGACAGGCAACCATAGACCGAAAAATGCAATACTTCATGTTTTTTCATTACGATAGTGAAGCACATGTTCTTTAGCTCCGATATTTATCGATATCGATGTTTTATTGAGCCTACTTATGCAACGAGGATTATTCAAGTTGATTTTTTCCATGAAAAAATATAAAATGTGATTTGAATTAAAACCTATTTGATTTTTTTTCTTTGTTTGTCGCGACACAGAATTTCTTAATTTGCATTACGACAATAAAACAGTCCTATGCATATTTGGGTTTTCTGTAGCTCCTGCACCCGATGACAAACTCCAATTAAGGAGTTTATCGGGACTTGACTTGGGAGGATGCGCGGGAGCTGGCGGCCGATCGCTTGGCCTGGAGGCAGTTTGTGGATTCCATATGCTCCACATATAGGGAGCGGATATGGTATAATGAATGAGTGTATTTAAAGTTTTTTGTAAAGAAATTATGTATCTTTTGTAATATTTTTTATTGAATTAAAAATATTTAAAAAAAAAAATTTACGACAGCGCTTTCGTAATATAGGTAAACTCCAAAATGTTGAGCAAAAATAAAATATAAATGTGTTAAATTGATTAAAACTTCTTCATAAATAAAGTCGATTTTTATGAGAAATCGATTCGGTAACGCATTAGGACATCCCTAATCGATACATAATCGAGCTGTCAAAAGTCAGTGCTGTTTCAACGTAAGTAGACTTATCCCAGAACCACGTTTGCAAATTGCGCAAATTGGTTTTATAAAATTGGACTATTTAAATTGCAACCGCGGGTCACTCATGCCCGAAATAATTTTAAAAACACAACGGCTTGCGGCATACAATTATCGTTTTGATAGATATTTTTTTAAATACATAACCACGATTTTGAAGCGTTTTATTTAACTTTAAAAATCAAACCTCTAAAAAAATACCCTACCTATAGTTTTCTTAACATAACAGCAGCATATATTGCAAAACACATTTGGTTTTTTATATTGTTTAAATTATTTAGGTCTCGATCTACCTGGAGTACTACCTGGAGTATAAAATACCTGGAGTACTAAAATCAAGTTAAACCGTGAAGGAGGCTGGTTCCAAACCATCCATGCGCTTTGTAGCTGCAAGATGAGTAGTGATACAGCCTTCCGGAAAGTTAATTTTTGCTTAGTACTACTTAGGGTACTAAAATCAAGTTAGATCTTACTAAGGGTGCTAGATTCCAAACCATCCATGCGCTTTGTAGCTGCAAGATGGTGGTCTAGTCTCCCACACAGTTAAACTTCAAGTCCAAGTGCCTTTTTAAAACTAATTTCAACTTTTGATTCTGCTTTCAACTTGTAACTATCACCTTTGTCCTATACCTTTGTAATATAACCTATATAATTTACTAGTTTCAATATTCATCTATGTAAATGAATTAACTTCAAAATATTTTCTTTTATTATGTAAGTCCCTAACTGTAGGAGACTAGAATAGAACCCCAACCGTTCATGCGCTTGGTAGCTGCAAAACGTGTTGTCTAGCCTCTTTATTGTACAGCGCTCTTGAGGCGATTTCTCGCGAAAATAGCGCTTTATAAATTATCCATAAATAAATAAATAAATGTGTACATTCATATTATTTGCATTTTTGTATTTCCATGAAGACTGCATAGTAATAAATCGGCCGGCCGTTTGTGCGTTTTTTCATGTCAGATCCATGTTTCACAGTTCTGACGTGCAATAACTTATTGTTTACGTTATGACGTGGATAATTATTATGTCCCATATTTTATACTTGATACTGGACTGGCATTAAAGTACAAGACAGATCTTTTTTGCCTTCTTGTTACAAATTACAATATAAACTGCACTTAGTGTAAAATTGTACTAGATTACTCTGCCCTTTGTGTACCATTAGTACAGATAATGAAACAGTGATGACAATAATATGTATATCTATATAAGTACAACCATATAAAAAATCTAATTTGAATATAACTACCTCTACAGTATGAAAGCTGCCTGTTGCTCGATCACAGATCAGTACCGACTCGGTAATAAGCGACGTGATAACGATTTCTTACCCATGGATGTTTAACGTTTTCGCGATCACAATGGAACACGCGTTAAAAGTTATCGCTCGGGATTATTAAACGAGCGCATACTAGTCGCGAGTCATTTCCCGAGATATATCTTATTCGCACAAATCTTTATTCAATCTTTATTATAATTTAGCCGGTTTTCGGCAAGGCAAATGTTGAGAAAAGCAGTCGACATAATAAAAAATCCGACAAGCGCGATGATTTGACGTTTGACGTAAGACCGCGATATAGCGTAGATCGGCTCCGCTCGGCTCAGATCATCAATGCTCGGCTCAGCGATCGCGGTATTGAACGGTATGTCATTGTGATCGCTCAAATCGTTAGCGTTAGCACGTGATTAGCACGTTTTTAACTACGTCGATAGTTATCTGTGATTGAGCTACCTCCTCTATGGCTGCGAATCGTGGCACCTAACCAGGGCCCAAGATAGCAGACTTCTAAGTGCAGAGAATAGGTGTCTTAGAAGAATTTTAGGTGTACGGAGGTTTGACTTTGTAAGGAACACAGAGGTACCCTTGGTATCTACTGTCATCCGGCGAAGGCGTTTCGGCTGGCTAGGCCATATACTACGTGCGCCTCCCGAGAGCCTTAACCACGCTTGCCTATTTTACAAGGCATCAGGTCTTCGACGTCCTGGTCGTCCACTGTTGACAATTCGTCGGCAGTTTGCGTCAGAGCTGCGGGACGTGGACTTGACTTGGGAGGATGCACGGGAGCTGGCGGCGATCGCTTGGCCTGGAGGCAGTTTGTGGATTCCATATGCTCCACATAGGGAGCGGATATGGCATGATGATGATGATCTTTAAATACGTATATCGTTCATGGTTCATCATATATATTTTTTAAAATCTTAATGATAACTTGGACTGGTACTGAAGAGTAACACAGATCATCTTACCTTCATGTAATGAAATGATCAGGATACACAGCACTTGATGTACTAATGCAGTGCCCTATGCACCATTGGGTGCGGATAAGGGGAAGTAGTAGTAGTAATATATACAACATTTTGGGAGTGTTCAAATACTTCTGGATTCTCAACAAATCTGGATTTATCCCAAGACGGGATAGGTATATGTATATTTAATTTTATATCACTACAGAGATGAGGTACAATTATTTCAAATTCAGGAATATGGATATTCGAACGTTTACAGGGCTTATGACCTGTCATTGGCCGGGTTAAGTGGCCACTTTATGTACTACAATTTACTAGTAATTAATTTAACTCGGTCAGAGTCTTAATTACAAAAATGAAGTAATTTGCTAATAAATACTTAACTTCAATATCGATGCATCGATGGAGCTATTAACGCGCTGGTGGATGATTCTCGATTCGTAATATATAAACAAAATCAAAAATGCTACCTGGTGTGGATATTCGCTAATAAGCGGAATTGGGAATGTTGTAGTACATAAAGTGGCCACTTAACCCAGCCAATGACAGGTCATAAGCCCTGCAAACGCTGGAATATCCATATTCGTGAATTTGAAAAAATTCTACCTCACCTCTGTAGGGATATAAAAATGAAATATATACCTACTCCCGTCTTGGGATAAAATCCAGATTTGTGTACAAGTATTTGAACACTCCCAAAATGTTGTAATATATAGTATTTCAACAACCTTTTTAACTACGTGTATTGTAAATATAATTTTAATTTTATAATCAAATTATTTTCTAGTGGTGACATCGAAACAATAATTAAATTACAGTGCACTTATATTAATAAAGTACCTACAAGCATTGTAATTAATAAATTGTTTATTGAACCATGGACTTTAGATTCGTTCAGATCAGAGTTATACTGCGTATCAGTACCTAATCGTTTACCAAGATACTCATTTATTTATTTATAATAAAGTAACTGAACACGTTTTTTTATTCAGATTCATATTTAACCTATCCATATTAAACTCTTAAATATTATGTCAGTAGACCAACGAATTAAGTATAATGTTGCTAATGAAATTAAAAAAATTGTTAAAGGGATAATGCCAAGATATTTACAAAACAAATTAAAAAACAATGACTTTTTTCATAAATATGCAACAAGAGGTTCAAAAAATATAAGATTAGAAAAGAAAAAAAAAACTATGTCACAGAATTCTCATGTACAAGGGCATTAAAATGTATGAGGAGATGCCAAAAGAAATAAAAAATTAAATAAATGTAAAGTTATTTAGGACTAAGTGTAAAAAAAATATGTGTGATAAATGTTAGTTTAGATAAGAATAGTTAGCAAAAAAATAAATTAAGTTTAATGTAAAATATATTAAGTAGTCTATGTAAAATTATATATACTAAATAAATAAAATAATAATTTAAAAAAATATCCATATGCCTATGTTTTTTTCATAACTGCACACATCGAGCATTTTCTAAGAAATAATCAATAATAATAAAATATAAATATTTTTTAATTAACGCGCTGGTGAATGATTCTCGATTCGTAACATATATGCAAAGTCAGAAATGTTACCTGGTGTGGATATTCGCTAATAAGCGGAATGGGGAATGTTGTAGTACATCAAGTGGCCACTTAACCCAGCCAATGACAGGTCATAAGCCCTGGAAACGCTCGAATACCCATATTCCTGAATTTGAAAGAATTCTATTCTGTAGGGATATACAAATACTTGTAGACAAATTACTGGATTATACCCATGCTGGGCTGATATCAGATATTGTTGATATCCCAACAGAGATATCAATATCAAAGATTTCCCAAAAAATGCTTAACAATCTTCTCAACAGATGACACCAGCATTGAAAATTTCTGTTATGCGGAACGACGAAGACGAGTTCAAAATATAGTAGTTCCAAAATTTGTCATATATGGTTATCAGATGATGGGCGGAATGGGGAATGTTGTAGTACATCAAGTGGCCACTTAACCCAGCCAATGACAGGTCATAAGCCCTGTAAGCGCCTAGATAACCCACATTAGTTTCCAGAGTTTCCAGATATCAATAATATCTGAAAAATATATATTTATTTGAGGAAAGCGTGTCAGGACAGAGTGGCATGGTGTTCTAGCCTCTTTGCCAACCCAGGGAGTTAGTTGGGTAGTTATATTAATTTCTTTTACACTTATACTATATTTTTACTTTAAAGTACTTAGTACTTTTTTTTAATTTTGGGACCTAAAAAAAAATCTATTTAATGAAGCAGGAAGCGATTTCTCGAAAGACGATAAAGAGATTTATAGACATTAGCTGTAATTATTCCTTCCCGGATTCAATTCAGTATTATTTGTTTGAAATTTTTTTTAAATTTTATACTTTCTACTGGTTTCACATCGTCGTAATTGTTTACATTAGGTATTTGATATTTTTTTGATTTTAACTTAATAAATTAAAGAGACGAAAATTTTGGAGTACGCATGTTCGTAAGTACGAACTAGGGTGAATAAAATAATATTTATTTCGGTACAGCAGCGGTCAGTAGCGCAGCGTATCTCCTTCAGGGAGGGTGGAAGGATAGGGGCGCTTCTAGCTCATCGCTTAGTGGCGGTTTCAATAACCTCATTCTCATCTCAACATTACCAATAAACAACCAAAATTAGGTAACAACAAATCGTTTTTTATTTTTCTTGAATAATATTGTGATGTTTTTGTTTATGGTTTATTTCTGATTTTAATCCCACATTTCTATAATTATTCTCAATGTTTCGCGTTTGTTTTAGTAATGACTAAGCGAATTAAATGAAGTGAGTTTTCATTGCAGAAATAAATTTTGAGGAAATTATTGATTAGCAAATGTACGTAAGGTAGTTCTGTTTCCTCTGCAGTTTTCTTAGAACAGATTGATCCTCGAAGCACGAGTTACTCGGGCACTTAACAAGTTAGTAATAGTGATAAATGGTACCTTCTATTAAGTCTAGCTTTCCACACACCACGGTACTAGTGTTGTTTGTTATTGATGTGAGGGTAAACAATAGGAGTAAGTAGATACATATTATTATGTATTCGTGAAAACGTTTACAGCCTGTATGGGTGCGTATGTGTGTGTGTACATAGCTCAACACATCCGTATTATTATTTAAAGAATGAAGAATATAAGTAAGTGTAGAGGTAATATTATTATTACAATTAGCTAGTATTAGTGTAGCATCATTTCTTCATTGATCTTTACAGCTGTAGTAAAATACAAGTATTCTCTAAACCACATGTGACCTTCTAATTCCTACTTGGAATCAGAGTCAAAGTACATAAATCAATTATTCCTAAGTAGACAGACATGCTATCGTGTAAATATTTTTATCTGGCGAAACCGATGTTGGGACGATAAGGTTTTCCTCGGCTGGCGGCTGCCGTGCCGTGCGGCGACGGTGCCGCTGGGCGCGGGCGGCGCGGCGCCTGCAGGACGCGGGCGGCGCACCAGGCCCGCGGCCCGCGGCCCGCGGCCCGCACAAGTGCACTCCGCACTCTACGCCTAGAAACACCGTCACGTGATTGCCGAGGCGGACAATATTCAGCTTTTCCGACCGATTGCTGAATGAAGTATCTCGCTTGCCGATCTCCGCTCGCCGTTGGGGTCTCCCTAGACTCGGAGTCAGGCGAATAACCAAGACTATTAATACATCAAAATTCGCACCAAAGGTTAAGAATGTTCGCGGAGGCAGATCACGCGGGGAGGGGGCTCGGTCATATGATGCGCCAATACATGCGGGGCACTCACCGTTCCCGTTGATGAGGGGGTAGTCGTCATCGTGGCGCCCGATGTAAGTCTTCAGGGGGGTGTCCAGGAGAGAAGGCGACGACCGATCCCTGTCGCTCATTTCACTCGGATCTCTGTCCGTTCCGGCGACAACACTCCGATTAAGCGGGCACTCGCACTTTGCCGCGTTCACACTCCACGACTAGTATCGATCTAATTGTGGACACAGCTAGTTCCGCGTGACATCTCGCGCCAGGCGTGAGCACTCGCGGGGCGCGGGTCGGCGCGGGCCGCGGCGGGCTGCGAGCCGCGGCCCGGCGCCGACCCGCCGCGCCGCGCCGCGCCGGCTAGCGCGGACCCGAACCTCCGCCGCCTGCTGCCTGCCTGCTGCCTGCTGCCTGCTGCTTGCGACGTCCCCGGAGAGATGACACTTTATGTAATCGGTTACTTCACGCTACAACTAGTTGTCAGTCAGTTCCAGTTGTCAGTACCACTGGCACTGCCTAACTCCCCGTCCCCGCCCACCACCCACTACCCACTACCCACTACCTCGGTACTAATAAAATCGAGAATGTACGTATGATTATATTTAGTGCTATTTTTTATTGTAAATACTTTCATTTAACCAACGTATTTGCGTATTTTTACGATTTTGTTAAAAAAAACTGTATCATAAAATTACATACGTAATCACCACCAAATTACATCTTAGCTAAAAATTGAACCGGAAAATTAGACCTGAAAATGAAACCTGAAAACTTAATCTGAAAATTTACCTGAAATTTACCTGAAAAGCAAAACTGAAAATTAAACCATAAAAGTTAATATGCACCTAAAAATTTAATTTCCAGACAGCTTTCATACTGTTGAATGCGGCGGCACCCGCTACTCCAAGCCGCACTCTCAGAACACTGCCGTTTTCTGTCATGTACGCTCCCAGGTATTTGAAATTCTCGACCCTTTCGATGACTAGTCCCGACAAAGCCAGGGGGATCTGGGCATCTTGACACGAGCTGTTACACTTGACATGGGTTTTACAAGTGTTGATTTTTAAACCCATGCACGTGGAGTGCCAATTTAGCCTATCAACAATAACTTGAAGGCCCCCGATCGTCAATAAAAATGGCGTCATCTACGTACTCCAGGTCGCATAGCTTTTGAGAGGGGGATGGATATTTATTGTTTTTAAATGTTGTGTTTAGGTAGGTATAGATAACTATACAGGGTGTAACAAAACTCGATGCACAAGCGGGAAACCAGTGAATCTACGTCATATTTGGAGTCGATTTTGTAGAAAAATTTTTTTTATTTGACTCATAGTTTTCAAGAAAATTGAGAATGAAGTTGATTTTTTTTTTAAATTTCTTACAAATTATTATTAAATATCATCTCATTATTAAAAAACATAATCATAACAAGAATTCGATCAATTTGACTTAATCTGCGGTACTAATGAAAGCCTTTAAAGGAGATAAAAAAAAATATTGCTCAGATTAAAAAATCATCTTACACATCAGACTGCAATATAAGTCAGCTTAGGGCTGGTTTAGTTCCGTTAGCTCCGCTTGGTTCAGGTAATATTCATCAGTTAATAATCAGGTAATATTCCATACATTTAGTACCGAATATTACCTAGTACATCAAACGTTTACGAACGTTACGTTAATCTGTAATAGTTTGTAGTAGGTAATTACTACTAAGTGCAAAGCTTCCCTCTACAGTAGTAAGCTGCAATAAGCTGTAATGTTCAGACCCGTCTCTAGAGTAATAGGTGCCCGCCCGCCACTACCGTCCCACAACCACCCACACATAGCGGATTTTTTTTATCCAGCGAATTTAATTTTATAACAGAGCAATTTATGCGTAGGTTATGTCATGTTAATTTAACAAAAAACATCACATCAGGAAACATGTTTATTTTTACTTTTTATTTTATTTTGTTACGGAACAATAACAGACAAAAGAATACTAAATATAATACAAAAAAAGATAAAAATATAACTAGGTAGACCATTGCCCTTTAAAATTGTTTACATCGTGCTTAATCAAATGACCAAAACATAATGTTGGTGATCAGTCTAACGCTTCAGTACCAGTCCAAGGTATCACACATGAAATATTAGTATGAAAGTCTCATGTAAAAAAATATTTCATGTTGACCCCCTACGGGAATCGAACCCGCGACCTTAGGCATATTGGGGGTAGCCAAATGCGCTACCACTATGCTACGAGGCGGAAGTAAATATAACACACATATAAAAGCAAAAGTGATCACAAATATCTCAAGGACAACCGTATCTTGAAAAAGTAAAGTAAAGAATATAAAGTAGAGAAAAAGTACAGAAATATATGTATTATATTTATAATATTTATTAACTATTCATTAACTAAAAAAGATTGTAATGGACTTTTACGAGCTTTTGCGTTTGCGAAGGATAAAATATCTCCGAATCTTACTTAGGTACGAATCGGAAGGTATAATCTGAATATACCGGAAATAAATATTTTTAAGCAGGTAGATAATTAGTTTGCACGTCTTTTGTTTGTGTTGCGTAAATTGGCAGAAAGCTTAGGCGGAAGAAACGCTCGTGTGGCAAAAAATCCACAATCGCCCCGCTCGCCACGCCCTTGAGACGGCACTGATAATAGTTCTTCTTCTTCTTTAATCTGTAATGGTGGTGGGTGGTGGTATAATGAGCTAAGCCCCCATGTATTGTACGTGGGTTAGGTACTTATCGAGGTGATTTTAGAACATATTGAATAATAAACGATAACACCTCTACCACAGGCGTATCCCTTAGGGATTAAAATACTCTGCAACAGTTAAACGGGACAGTTTCTTGTTCAGAAAAACTACACAGTTTCTTGTTCAGAAAACTGTGCAGTCTGTCAAACTTCTGTCAAAAGACACGCTAAATATGTGTATTTTTGAAACGCGATTGTAAGTTATTATCGTATGTTTTGCTCTCAGGAAATTGTATATTTTAGCTAATAATGTAAATATGTTATTGGTGGTTTTTACGTATTTAAAAGCATACAATAAACCAATGTCTACTTAAACGTTTACATAAAAAAACATTAACTGTCATGTCAGCTTAAATCTGACATAAGCACGCAGTTTTTTTTAAAACAGTTTTTCGTTGTATACGGACCGTTTTCAGACTGCATAGAAAACTGCGCAGAAAACTGTCCCGTATATAGCGGGCTTTAGTTGGAACGATTGCAATCCATTTTGAACGCAGCTGCCACTAATCTTAGGTCCGTCGAAGTTTGACCATATCAGCTCGTAAGCTTCACTGCCTGCGATTTCCAGAAAGAGTGGAGTGGGTCGGTTAGTTTATAAAGCCATGCACAATACGTCTCCCGAATACCTGATGGAGCTCTGCCCCCCGGACGAGCTGGCAGACAGGCGCCTAACTCTCCTCCTAGGTAAGGTGGTGCTACCTCCCGCCCGCATCCAAACTTCCAAGTTGGAGAGAGGGCCTTCGCGATAGCCGGGCAGCGGAAATACACATTATTATGACACAGGTGAGCGAAATTAGATATGAATGTGATTTTATAATAATTTCAGCGAAAATACATTCATTATTATTATTTGGCGTTTACGTAAAGCAGACAGCCCGAAGTTCATTCGAAATTAGAATAAAATTTAAATAAAATGGTACCTATCTTGGAGGAATCACTTTAATAATATTTTTTATAAATTCAGGCTGGTTAATTATTGATTTGTGCTTAATTGTTAAATATCTTCTAGTAAGAAAAAAGAAAGAAGAATGTTAGAATGTATGTATTTGTATATTATATATATATTACACCGTGTCCCACGATGAGACCCGAAAACTCTGGAGGGTGATTGTTCATGTATTCTGAGAAAAAAATCCTTATAAAAAAATTTTTTGATCCGGGCATTTCCAATAATTAATTAAAAAAAAGTATTCATAAAAAGCGACGAGTGTAAATACTGGCTTCTGTTTGAAGTGCTAGCGGCGGCGGGGTGGCGTGTGGGCGGGGAGGAGTGGGGGTCCGCTCTGGTACGCCTTGTACGGACATTCAAAATTCGAATTTCATATCTGAATCTTTAGTTTAAGTTTAAAAAATATATGTGATTTCTTCGCGCTTATTGGTGCAGGTCACGTGGTGTGAGCCAGTTCAAAAATTGACGGTATTACACGCGTGAATTTTTATTCATATTTTAATAATTAGAATTGAGATTTTTTTCTCAGAATATCATGAATAATCACCCTCTGGAGTTTCGCGGTCTCGTCGTGGGACACGGTGTATAGAAGAAGGTAATTTAAAATGCTGAACATTTTAACGTTTTTATTTAACAAATCAAGAGAAAGATAGAAAAAAATTCAATCAACTATTAATAATAAAGTTTTTCGATTTTATGAGCATTATTTTAATTGTTTAAAAAAATTATTTATTTATTTACAGTGGAAACGATTAAATGCAAAGGTATAAGAGATAATTAGATAAAGATTTGATACTTAACTCTTTTATTGTTTTTGGATGAGTAGGTACGGTCAAACCTACAACCATTCAAAGTCAAAATTACCTCAAGCGGGCAATCATTATCTAAATCGGACCATACCATTGAGGAGGGAGTGTAATACTTTTATTCGAAGGAGGATTTCATTGCAGTCTAGTATTTAGTTTTCAAAATATTATCTTTGTACTTAATCAATAGTACCTAGCTAGGCAGAAAAAAATTCAATATTTAAATATTCACTATTTTCAGGCAACTAATGTTCGTTGGCCGCAATATACGGGTCTGACTCCGGACCGAAAATGACGGAGCCACTCCAGTGCACACTCTAGTCTAGAGGCCACTTCAGTAATAATTTTGACATTTATTTGACTGTGTGTGTTAAATTTTATGTAGGTATTATCATTATTTATGGCTCTATGGCTGCAAATCATGGTACCTAACCAGGGCCCAAAATATCAGATTTCTCGGTTTTAAGAATAGGTGAAGAATATTAGGCATGCGGTGGTTTGACTTTGTAAGGAACACAGAAATGAGGCAATGGACACAGCAACCCTTGATATCTACTGTCATCCAGCGAAGGCGTTTCGGCTGGCTAGGCCATATACCTACTACCTCCATGCTTGCCTATTTTACAAAGCATCAGGTTCTCGACGCGATGTCCTGGTCGTCCACTGTTGACACAATTCGTCGGCAGTTTGTGTCAGAGCTGCGGGACGTGGACTTGACTTGGGAGGATGCACGGGAGCTGACGGGCGGCCGATCGCTTGGCCTGGAGGTATAGTTTGTGGAATCCATTATGCGAGTTACACATAGGAACGGATATAAATGATGAATAGATGATCATATTAGATATACATTTCAATCTGAACCCGGCCACGTATGCCCTGTGGCTAAATGTGATTATTAAGAAAAGTAAATACTAATAAAGAACTAATTGCAGTCCGATTTAGCAAGGCGATCGACTGGAATATTTGAAGGTCTGTCGATACGCCCGGAATCATTTTTTCTTGGTAGTCGAATTGACAGTCCCTTTGTTCTCTGACCCATGTTTACATTTCTTAACGATCCCACAAAAATGATGCAAAAGATAATGTGGTTTGGTTGGTGTGCAGTAAAGTGTAAGAAATGGCCCTAACTGCGCTGCTACATTAAAGACGACATTTATTTATTTATATATTTACTTTTAAGAGTAAATATGGACGATATATAGTAGCATCAGTATCAAACGTTAAAACTCCATAGAAGTGCAATTTATACAAAATATTAACTTATAGGCCTATTAATGCATAACATTGTTATTCTTATACGGTGATATAGGGTAATGGACAATGCCGGGACGTAGTAGGTCCATTGTTCATAGTTCACTGCTTTTGCACTACCCAACACCGACTCCTTTTTGACGCGGGTTGTATATATCTCCGTTTAGGCAACAGTCAGTGTGTGTAGAAACTGTCGGGAACGCTGTCTTTACATGCCCTCCGAAGTATGGATGGACTTGCAAGGGAATCCTGCCCAGTTAGAGAGTGAAACTTATATCAGCACCATTGTGCATATATATATACGCGGGTGCCTGATGAGAGTTGAAAACGTTGCCACTGAACTGTTCGGACAGTTATATAGCAATCGCAGGCTGGGGCCCGAATCACAACTCAGTGATATAGTGAAAGCAACCTTCCAGCCATAAGCTAAGTATAAGGAGAATGCCACTGTTCATTATTTCACAAGTACAGATTAGGGACCCTGGGGCCTGAATCACAACTCAGTGATATAATGAAATCGGGGGGGGGGGGGGGGGGGTGAGGTTGGGTGGAGGCCGGGAAAAAATTTGGCCCCGGGCCCACGAATCCTTTTGACGGCCCTGTCCCCGGATAGGCTATATACACGTTTTCAAACACCGTCATCATGGATCATGCTGATGTTATCAGTCAATACTTCGTCAAGCAAGAGCGGATCCAAGGGGGTCAGGGGTCATGACCCCTCCCTAAATAAAAAATAACAATAAAAATTTTAGACCGCGCAGGACTTATCCGCTTCTTCTCGACTTCTCGGGAAGGGGGAGAGGGGGGGGGGGGGGGGTGGGAGGTTGGATAGCTGCAGTCCTCGTTTTGAGGAAAATTTTGATGAGTCGCGATCCCCCCCCCCCCCCCCAAAGTTTGGGTCTGCCCTTGTCGTCAAGGGGGGGGCTTTCCTGCAACCATGAAAACTTTACAAATCCGACCCGATAAATACTTGTATGCATAGCGATAATTAAGAATATAAGAGGGCATACCAAAATCGAAGGTGACATGGCAAAGCACTTAAGTAGACAATTGCATGTCCTTATTCAGCTAATAGGCATACAGCATAGAAATAGCCCAAAAAGTCGTGTATAACATTCGTGGACCCTGTATACAGCCGAAATAATTTCCAGATATATCTAGAAGACCATTACCAGACCCTTGTTATATGTATATAAATAGAACAACCTGGCATTTGGATATGGGCATAACGGGACACATGCTGTGTCAAATAAGATTCTAAACTTAGTAGGCCTACTTTGACTATAGAACAAAACCAACTCTAGCTAATGCACGTTCAAGGTTGTTTCCACTAATACATGGTTTTGTAACTTTTCAAACATGAAAAAATCTTGCTAACATATGGGGGTAGGAACGAAGAATTCATACCCATATGTTCATATGAAGCAGGAATAATATCCTCATATTCGTGTCCACGCTGATCTGCAGCTGTATACTGTTCAATGCATTTCATATATATATGAACAATACTGTATTACTTTCCATATATTTTGCAAGGTGTCGGCAACAAAACTCACTCGTACTTTAGTCTATTCTTTAAACTTATTGTAAGTTTATCTAGGAAAAGTTTGAAGAACTTTCCGAAGTATTATTATGCGCGCCAAATTTATGGCGGGAAATAAATACAGTCGAAACGACTTTTTGATGATCACAGTCCCGTGATTTTTAACCTGCCGATTCGACAGTAATTACGTGAAGTCGTTTCGGCAGTTTTTCTGAGGCAGTCACAATGGCAGACTTCCTCTAAAGTCGGTCAGAGTGACTATATAGAATGAAGGCGAATCACTCCGTGGCAAGGCGTTTCGGCTGATAAATTTCGCAGGGCGAAACGACAGTATAAGCATGCAGTCGAATCGGCTGACGATTTACAGTTGAATCGACAGCATATTGAAAACGACTCCCTAATGTAATAGTCGTTATGACTGACTTGTGCAGGGCGAATCGACAGGTGGTGTATTCCAGTCGACATTCCAGTCGATTACGCTTCCGACAGCCGTTTTGGAATTTTGTAAAACATATACTTTAAAATACATGTATATACTGGAAGAACCCTATTGTAATTTTTATTAATGACAAATAACACGCATAAACTGTTCCGTTTCCGTTGGCACTTTTGAATAAAAAGTAAATAGAAGCACTCTTCTGCTTAAAGTTAATGTTCTGTAAAAAAATTGAGTCAATCCATTGTTTACTTTCCGAGATTTGCGGTCACAAACATATTGCGGAACCTAAAATTTTATATGTTAGATACCTACCATTCGATTCAAACTATTCCTCGTTCAAATACCTACTAGCAGACAAGAACTGGAATTTTCCAATTACATAGTAAATTAAAAATAAAATCTCAACAAACCAGTAAAGTTGACAATATCCATATTCCCTTTTAAATTTCTAGTCCCTGTTGAGACATTTATTATTGTAACCAATTTTTTATCAATAATTGCATATATACAATTTTTGCATTCGTTGTAGAAATTTGAAAATAAGAATTATGTATTAAAGTTTTAATTTTTTATATCATAACTTTTCAAAGTGCTTTAAAAAAAATCCGGGTTCAATTCATGGTGAAATCAATACGATACTAGTTCATATATGTTACTTCTCGACGCCGTCCTACGTATAAATATCGTAACCCACAAATGCGATTTTACACTGGACGCGGTGTACTATGCACATTAATGTGCGGATATAAGGGAAAAGTAGTTGAAGTAGTTGTAATTTTACTCGTAAATAATAAATTTTTATCTTTTATAGGACAGTTATCGACCCTGTGTCAACTTCAAGTGCGCATTAGAAATTTTGATATGTTGTATGTCCTGTAAATGTCTTAAGTTCCATATTCCTGTCTTGGAGATAAAAACTATACCTACTATGAAAACTGCTAAAAAAAATATGCTTTTCTATCTTTGATACTATAGTCCTTAAAATATAGCTTGATTAGAATGACAGTTCGTCACGTTAGAATCTGTCATGAATCAAGTCCTAATATGATGTATGGGACTTGGTTTCAAACAAATTACTACCATGAAATGACGTCTAACGAGTGATTTAGTACATTAATAAACAAACAAAAAACCTTAGTATCTGGAATGCTAATCACATATCAATCAATATATATGTATAAAGATATTTAAAATGCAGCTTTAAAACCATTTAAAATTTAAAAAATTAATAGTATGGACAGACTGTCAATTCTAATCACAAGCTATATTTAACCGACTATAGACACGTTAGAATCCTCAAATATTGTTAATATTTTCGTTTCCTTTCCAGGTTGGAGGGAGTAAGGTGTGGGTGTTTCCCTCTGGCCCCAAAAAGACTTGATGTTACTCGGAGGTGTATCTTCGTGAATTTCTCTACAAAACAGAGCAACAACCATTTTCTAAACTTATGTTCTGGTGTGAGCATCCAGAAGCTTTAGCAGAAGCCAAATCTAGACTTAGCATTAATGAAATTACCAGTAAATTTGAAAATCAGTTCGAGTGCACCTTCTCAAGTCATGTCCTATAGTAACGCCTGACGTCAACTGCTGATATTACATTATATTATGAAGCAATTACACCCATAATTATTATATTATGAAGCAAAAACATCCATGTATGGCACTCTGATTACTGTCAGTGTCCGCGCCGCTAAGCTCCGATGTAAATTCCCAATAAATTGTCAGCATATTCATATAAATATTTATCAGAGTCCTCACTAGGATAGCCTAGATCCTAGAACTTATTTTTTAATGATCTTATTCCTTAAAAAAATATTCATAAATTAACTATTATCTTCTATTAATTTTTATCTTTTACCTTCTTTTTTTTCTTTCTTAAGTATATTGATATTTTAAATGTTGCTTGCCCATTTAATAGAAGTGTAAAAACATTCACAACTAACATTCTTTGTATACTCACGAACAGGTTATGGCTTTTGGGGATTTTTGTTTTAAAATGTATTCTTGATTAATATGGGTACATTAAGTTATTTTTTTCTTAAAAACTTTTTACTTGAATAAATGATGTATTTTTTTAAAAATAAAAACTGTTTGTGCGGGTTTTTAAACAATTATATGAATATTAAAATTTTTATGAATACAGTGTTTCTATTTTTTCATACTGTCACTCACCATTTGAAGTGTGCTCCTTAATTTAACTCATCTCTAATGAAATCTTAGTCTTGCTTATTTTATATTGCACTTTTGTTAAGACATCAAGTTCTTTCAGTCTAACATTCAACTTTTGGACACAGACAAGACGGAATATACAAGTTGCAAAATGGGGTTTTTTTTTATTAAGTTTTTTTTTTATAATTTATAGGTGAATAGTTTTTGTGTTAAGTACTTGATTTTTTATCTCTAATTGTTGAAATAGATGATCTTGGTATATCATATACGAGGTGTATAAATTAAATACGATCTGATCAATGAAAACTTTTTTTGTAAATTCCCTTGATTATCCAGTTTTTAATTTATTATAAACAGCGTATTATTTTATTTATAATATGTAACCTTTTCAATTTTTAAATAATGCATGGGTAACATTTTTTATTATCTGATACTGATCATTCCTTTAATAGCAGCCTTTAATTTTCTATGATTATAATTGACTCACATTTTTTTACATTTAGTTTTCAGTTTTCAGCAATATTTTCCTAGTTGTAAGCCAAACTTGAATACAATATTATGAATATACTCTTTTCCAGGATACAATATTACCTTTGGGAATCGTTGAAAAAAACCTGAAAAAGCCTAAAATAAAGATGTTAACCAGAAGGTAACATTTTGGGCGGGTTCAAAATTCATTTTTCATTATATCCATTACCTGGACCAACTGCGGTCAGGCCAAATCGCCCCCTTCGTCTCCCCAGAGTCCACGCTCAGTCTGACGTATGCCGACGAAGTGTCAACAGTGGACGTCCGTTAGACTCACAAAAGCCCTTTTAAAAGTATCCAATTTAGATCTCCAGATGTACATAGTATATGCCAATCTCGCCCAGGGTTCAGGAAATAGAATGTAAATAAGAAACCATGTTAATAGAGATCCTTCAAAAAATGCCTGATACAAAAAATACAACGCATTCTCAACATTTTGGGTTAGTGTTCAAATACTTGTACCTAAATCCTTTTCTCCGTTTATTAAAAATTCGCATAATAGAAGCTTACTTCATTCCATGCAGCAGTTTTGGATATGCTTTGGGACTGAACCCGAATAAATTCCGATCCCCAAATATAATAGTGGCATTTTTGCTAATCGTCAATAAAACCATTTTACACCAAGAAATAAATATTTGATACATCTAGGTATTGTAGGTAATTATCAAAGTAAAAGGTTAATAGCTATTTAACTATCGGCGTGTGTGCACAGGATGTAGGTATGAATGTGGAAGAAGCAAGAGAAGTATGCCAGGACACAGAGTGGTGTGACGTTCTATCCTCTATGATTGTAAGTACTAAGGGTGATTTTTTAACAGGTATTCAGAAAATAAAATTCAGAAAAATGCATGAAATCTTTATTAGAAACGATATACAGTCCATGTAATTTAATGTTTGAAGATTATTTCATTCAAATGTTGACCGCGGCTGGGCCTCAAATGGTCCATCCGCTTAGTCCAATTTTGGCATACACTTTCCAACATTTCGGCCGGTATCTCACGAATAAATGCTTCAATGTTGTCTTCCAATGCGTCAATCCAAGCAGGCTTGTTAGTATAGACATGAGCCTTAACAGAGCCCCACAACAAAATAATCTAAAGGCGTTAAATCACACGATCTAGGCGGCCAATTGACCGGTCCCAAACGTGAAATAAACTGTTCACAGAACTTGCTTCTTGTTTCGCATGCTGTGTGGCATGTGGCACCGTCTTGTTGAAACCACATGTCATGCAAGTCAAGCTCTTCCATTTTGGGCAAAAAAAAGTTGGATATCATTTCACGGTAGCGCTCACCATTCACATTTACATTGCGATTTGCATCATCTTTGAAGAAGTACGGTCCAATGATGCCACCAGCCCATAATCCGCAACAAACAGTAACTTTTCTGGATGCATTGGTAGCTCTTGCAATGCTTCTGGCTGATCTTCACTCCAAAATCGAAAATTCTGCTTATTTACGTATCCACTCAGCCAAAAATGAGCTTCGTCACTGAACACAATTCTTTGATAAAAAAGTGCTTTTTTCAACTTTTCAAGAGCCCATTCACCAAAACTCTGCGTTGTAGTAGGTCGTTCGGCTTCAATTCTTGCACCAGCTGTATTTTGTAAGTCTTCACACCTAAATTCTTCCCACCATTTTCCACGTTGTTGAGTAACAGCGGCCCAATTGCTGCGAACGGCGCCGAATCGATAATTGATGGTCATCACTAACACTGGCCGATACAGCTGCGATATTTTCTTCAGTTCGCACTGTACGTAAGCGTGTTGGTCGCCGTTGGTGGTTTAATGTCCAACAATGTAAATTTGGTGCAAATTTAGTCACAATAGCCCGATAGCCGCTTCAGTGGGTCGATTAACTGACCATAAAATGGAAGAAGCGCGCGATGAACTTTCTTAACAGAGCACGCATTTCGATAATAAAATTCAATGATTTGCAAGCGTTGTTCGTTTGTAAGGCGATTCATGATCCCCATCCACTGTCTTCCAGCAAGCTTCTTGATGTCGTTCACCCTTGAAGCCTTCGGTTTCTCGGTCTCCACACCAGAACGCGTTTCGTCCATCTGTCATCCGTCCATTTCCACTTCAACCAAGCAATTCAATTGTAAAGGGTGATTCTTGTTAAATATTTACCTCCATATTTACCTCGCGAATAGCAGATGAATCCGGCAAATTGTTAGCAGTACTAAACTGAATAGTTGGTTGATCACTATACACTTCCAAAACTCTTCCTGACCTCGGGTGTACAACTCTGAAATGATGGTATATTAATGGTTAAGTTACGCTATCATTATTGAAATCTCGCATAATAGTTTACGTTCATAAAAACTTTGTGTATGGCAAAATATTTCCTGCCACCTTTGCTCCATAGCCCTTTCAACATCATGATAAATTAAATATCATATAAGAAATACCATTAAAGAGGAAAACAATATCAAAGTAAGTATTCAAAATATTATTAAAATAATATCTATTAACTAATAAACAATTTCTTGCTGCTAAACTCTTCCAGAATAATTTGATACTACATAACATCATAAACAAACCTATGTACATGGTATTACTTGTTTACTTTATATTATTATTTCATTGTTCTTTACTTTCTTTTCTGTTTTTATATTTTTAAAGAAATGGCCAAAAGTCATAAGATAAGTCCGCCTTTTGGTCATATTTATTTATTGTGTATAAATTACTAATAAAGCTCTATTATTATCTTGAGTAAATAAATTAAATTGAAAATTACTCAAGTTAAAAAAATGATTCACAAAGTTTGTGCTTCAAACATTGAAGATAAGTATTCTATTATTATTCAATATCCGCTCCCTATGTGGATTCATGTGGTGTCCACACATTGCCTTCAAGCTAAGCACTTCACTGCTTACAAAATTGTTTCCAATGTGTTTATTTTTCCTTTTCTGAAATAGAAGAAGAAGAAAACTAACCTAGTTGCAAAAGCAAGCTCTTGCGCAACTCCTTTAGTAATGCAAAAATTGGTGTTATATTTATTCCCGGGTATTCTATTTAATACTTCTGACAGCATCCTGGGTATTCTAAAGTCATATGGTGTCCCGCCTACTGGGATCCTTTCACCTGAAATATAAAATACTTTAAATTTTGCGGAAGAAATCCACATGATATGCATATTTATGGTATAGATTTCGAAATCATAAAATAAAACCATTTTGATTCCGTGTGAAACAAGGAATAAGAAAAAAAAAAAGACAGATTTTCACCTAGATTTTGTGATAAGCTATGTTAATTATATTTTTCCTAACAATTATATTAATTTATACTGTAATTAAATCAATAAAATATAGCTAACCTGTTGGAACATCCTCATCGGTCACAGCGGCATACTTATCTGCATTAATTGTAACCATATGCTGATATAATGAACAAGACCCCGTTTGCTATAAAAAGTAATGACAAATTTTAATTAAGGTTTGACATGATGTTTCATAAAATAATTAATGATCGAGTATAAAATTTAGCTTACATGTCCTCCTAGATTGAAATATACGTGGTTTGAAATATTAACTGGTGTTGGTTTGGTAGTGGTTGCTCGCATTTGTATTTTTAAAGTGTTATCAACAGTTACTGTAAATGAAATTGCGGTCAGCAAATTTCCTGGATATCCTTCCTCTCCATCTGGTGACAAGTAGCTGAGAGTTACTGTAGTGTCTTCCACTGCCCAATCCCAAAATACCTTGTCAAAACCTTTTAATCCACCATTTATGTGTTGAGAATTTTCATCACTCGATAGGGGAAAGATTTTACTGCCAATTGAAAATCCCGCATCCTCTACAATATTAGAAACGCGACCTATAGTCGAACCAAAGTAGTAACGGGAGTCGTAATATTCCTCAAATGTTTGATAACCTAAGACTATATCAACCGGGCATCCATATCTATCCGGCGCCTGGATCGATGTAATGGTTGCACCGTAAGATATCAATTGAACTGTTAATTTATTTTTGGTAATCCAAGTGAATCTCTTTACAACAGTAACATTATCTTCTGTTCCTGTTTGAGATGGATGAGAACCAGTTTGAGAAGGATGAGAGCCAGTTTGAGAAGATCTAGTTTGAGAAGTTGGAGATTTAGTTGGAGAAGGGGGAGATTTAGGTGAAGAAGGAGAAGGAGGAGATTTAGGTTGAGAGTCTGTTTGAGAAGGATTATCCAGGTACTTGTATCCGAAAGAGTCCAGTACCAGACAAACGTCTGGAATAGGAGGAGGAACACATTCTTCTTCTACCTCCACGTTTTGTGACAGTCGGTTTGATAGTTTGCTGTCCTCGTGAACCGATTGTTCAGCTTCTTCACTCATTATATTGTATCTTGGGAAAAAATATTTAAACCAAGTAACTTAAATTTAAAATTTTAACTTTTAATTCTGAATTTGTATAGATTAATTGTTTTTTAAATATTTGGTTTACTTATACAGGACTTTTAATTTTACTTGAATTTTTTTATGTTTAATAAATTTTTTATTGAAATATAAAAACTTTTATAACATGTCTCTGCTTTTACATGTTTCCATGGTAATATTAATTTACTAAATATTTTTTAAAACATTTTTTAAATAAAAAATAATGTACCTGCCTACTCCTAAAAAAATTATATATGAAAAAAAAAAGATAAAACAGGATACAATTTTTAAAATATTGGAACAAGTAGTAGTGAAAAAAGCACAAATCGATCTAACAAATCTAATTTAGGTTCTGTAAAATCATTGTTTCACAATTCCCTAGATGGAGCATATGGATACCACATACCACTATTTAAACAGCTTTTAATTTTTTTATTTTATGCACATGGGTGTATTGAAAATTAGATTTTGGAATTTTCGCCCAAATATTTTTTAAAAGTAAAAACTTTTAGACTGATTGGTTAGCAAATAAAATGGTGACTGACACTATTTGCATGTGACGTTTAATTTCAATAATGACGTTTAGCTGCCGCGCGCGCCGGTCGACCCATAAAAATAACACGATAAGCGGCTAAGCGGTTTCAATCAAATTCAATAAATATCGCTATAGCATATTATCTTGAATTACTAAATGAAAATATCACGACGCAGTACTAACTGTGTTTTATGTGTTTATCGTGACTGTAGCGCGTTCGGATTTTTCCCTAAGGAATAAAAAACAACTTACTGTTGACTGATAACAGAAGTAACGAGTGCAGTTCGTCTTGTCTGATAAACGTTTGTTAACTCCGAGATTATAAACAGCAAGAACATTTCACGCTTTTTGTGCATCAGATTAAGCAGTTAATATTTGCTCTATTGTATTGAAAATGGAGGACAGTATTCCAGTCGTAAATGTTGTCAAAACAGACGACGTGTTAGCAGTAACCGAGTGTTTTCAAAATAAATATAAATGCGAGCCAGAGTTTTATGTTCGTGTTCCTGGCAGGTAAATTCCTCAACTAATCCTAGTTAACCATATTTCTTACCGGAGCTTCTTTTTGAGATAATAATAATGATTGATAGGTGAAGCCAGTAAGTACCTATTCGTCTACAAGAATTTGGACGAACTCAAAATGTTAAGTTCAAAGATATTTTAACAATATTTTGATGTCCAAATGCTTGAACTTCACTCCGTGTTATATTGTATGTAAGTTCTGATAATTGACAAATGAATCGGATCAAACACTGGGCAGTATGGGAAATGTTGTAATATATCATTTCATTCATTCATTATACCATATCCGCTCCCTATGTGGAGCATATGGAATCCACAAACTGCCTCCAGGCCAAGCGATCGGCTGCCAGCTCCCGCGCATCCTCCCAAGTCAAGTCCACGTCCCGCAGCTCTGACGCAAACTGCCGACGAATTGTCAACAGTGGACGACCGGGACGCCGAGAACCTGATGCCTTGTAAAATAGGCAAGCATGGTTAAGGCTCTCGGAAAGGCATACGTAGTATATGGCCTAGCCAGCCGAAACGCCTTCGCCGGATGACAGTAGATACCAAGGGTTGCTGTGTCTGTTGCCTCACCTCTGTGTTCCTTACAAAGTCAAACCACTGCATACCTAAAATTCTTCTAAGACACCTATTCTCAAAACTCAGAAGTCTGCTGTCTTGGGCCCTAGTTAGGTGCTACGGTGTAATATATCAAGTGGCCACTTAATCCAGCCAGTGACACGTAATAAGTCCTGTAAACGCCTAGACATCCATATTCCTTTTCAAATTTCTCATCTCTGTTGAGATATCAGCGTTGTAATCAATTATTCTTATTGATGTTTTACAGAGTAAACCTCATTGGTGAGCATATCGACTACTGTGGGTATTCTGTTCTACCGATGGCTCTGGAGCAAGGAGTCCTAATCGCTGTGAAACCCGTTGACAAGCCGCAGATCTGGCTGACCAACTTGGACCCCTGCTACCCCGACTGGAATGGTGACATTCAGACATCTCTGATCCAGTAAATTACCATTTTACTTCATCTTGTTAACGTTACGATCTCTTCTTCGTGATGTAAAATATGTAAATTGAATGCAATGTTCCTGTTGCTCGATCACAGATCACTATCGACGCGGTAATAAGCGACGTGATAACGATTTCTTACCATGGATGTTTAACGTTTTCGCGATCACAATGGAACACGCGTTAAAAGTTATCGATCGGGATTATTAAACGAGCGCATCAAGTCGGAGCCATTTTCTGAGATATATCTTCTTCGCACATATCTTCTTTCAATCTTTCTCGAGTGCCGTATTGCATTTAGCCAGCGTTCGGCAAGCCAAATATTGAGAAAAGCAGTCGACATAATAAAAAATCCGACACGCGCGTTGACTTTCGTGATTTGACGTTTGCCGCAATATCTATGGTGCTCGGTCATGCGAACGTGGTATGTACGTATGTTCATTGTGATCGGTCAAATGGTTAGTGTTAGCACGTGGTTAGCACGTTTTTTACTACGTCGATAGTTATCTGTGATTGAGCTCCTGAAAGTAGATGAAGGCTTTATCACCACCACGGAGGTGTTAATCAATATTTTACTTTCACAAACAAAAAGGTAGCTTTTTGCTAAGTTAATTTTTGGTCTGAAAGCCCCACTCTTTCCCTAGACTGTTTTAAAGACTATCGAGTCAGTTTTCAGTCCAGCCAACTCTACCGATTTTTTCAACAAGCTAAACCGCGATTTTAAGATTGTTAGTGTGATAAAAATATGGATGAATTTACGTTATGTACGCGAACAAATGCTATCATTACCCCTACCACTGTCTCGGCTTATGTATTATAATTGTCATTGTATCCATCACCCAAACCAACCAGAGTCGGCCCAAATTAACAGTAGTAGCGTAATGTTAGTTTCTACCCCGATCATTATTCATTAGTAATTACTACCACCCGTGTGGAGACCGGCATACTGCCTCACCAGGACCCCCATCCCAGACATCCACCCGTGTATCCGCAGTCAGGGCTTCAATGGAGGGGGGATTAGGGAAAAGAGGGGAGGGGATGGAACGCATGTATGCATCTCACACTATCATCCTATCTGGCAGACACTATTTCATACATCCCCTGCCGTACCTTATCACAATACCTATCCAAAGACCATCCTATCCTTAATAATAATACTAATACTACTTTACCTTATCCACACCTAATGATGCATAGAACACTGCATCGGCACACCAAATAAAGTGTATATTGATAATTTTACTACACGAAGGTAAGATGATCAGTACCAGTGCAAGGTATCACACATGAAATATTAATAATAAAATAACATCGCTGAAAGAACGGTGTCTCTGTTTTTCATGCGTTATATAATATCCCCGTGTTATAATGCGATCCCTTTCATTCATTTGAAAATTTTCTGAACGGAACCAATAAATATTTCTTATTTTAAAATGACGGATATACCAATTTTACTATGACGTCTTGTCTTATCAATGATGTAACATGGGTCTACATCGGGTACAAAACATCTAACAACTCTCTTATTTATTTTAATAACCCAGTCATATTTATGTAATTCTGAAATGGACTTTAACATTGAAATTAGGCTACGATTATTTTATAAATATACAATGGACCTTCACGTGACGAATATTGTATATTTATAAAAAAATCGTAGCCTTATTTCAATGTTAAAAAGTACATTTTAGAATTACAAAAATATGACTGGGTTATTTGAATAAATAAGAGACTTGTTGGATGTTTTGTACCCGATGTAGACCCGTGTTACATCATAGATAAGACAAGACGTCACAGTAAAATTGGTATATCCGTCATTTTAAAATAAGAAATATTTCTTGGTTCCACAATATTACTATGTGGTGACTTGGTTCAAGCCAATTCTACTATGACAAAGAGTTAAAAGCATAATAATTTTATAGTCAGCTATTGTTTTAGGTCACAATGATAGCAATATCTTGTAATGATATTGTCGCTTTTGTATAAATTTTATAAATTAATGAATGCAGACTTAATTTTGTACTACTTTCCCTTATCCGCAATCAATGATGCATAGGGTACTGCATTTGTACACCAAGCGCGGTGAATCTTGATCGTTTATTACATGAAGGTAAGATGATCAGTCACATGAAATATTAATATGAAAATCACATGTAAATAAATATTTCATGTTCATCGAACCCGCGATCTCATGCGCGGTAGCCAAATGCGCTACCACTATGCTACGAGGCGGACATCCACTAACTAAATAATAAAAGGTCAAAATCTCCTATGATCATTAAGTGTACGGGATTTGGGTGTTTGTCATGATAGTATGCTGCTCTTTGACATCCATATTGAAGGCATCATAAAAAAAGGGCCCCCAGGCACTTGGCTTTGTGATGCGTAGCTCTACTTTGTTCGCCAAGGCAAATACTTTAAAAATCCTCTACTGTACATTTGTGCGAAGTAACTTAGAATACGCACCACAAATCGTGCCCTTGGTGGTCAAAAGAGCCAACCCACGTTTTTCAAAAAATGATATTTTTACGCTTTGTTAATCAGAGAACCATTTGTCCGCCTCGTAGCATAGTGGTAGCGCATTTAGCTGCCATGCATGAGGTCCACATGAAATATTTATTTACATGTGATTTTCATATTAATATTTCATGTGTGATACCTTGGGCTGGTTCTGAAGCGTAAGACTGATCACCCTACCTTCGTGTTATAAAAAATGATCAAGATACACTGCACTTGGTGTACCAATGCAGTGCCCTATGCACCATTGGGTGCGGATAAGGGAAAGTGGTAGTAGTAATCAGAGAACTGTAAACTTTATAGTAACGAAGAGAGCTAAGTTATATTACATTGTTGGAATACTGAATTTTGTTAAAGTGTGAAAAGAGGCAAGTGATTCTCCATACAATTTTGATGTTTCTTAAAACTTCATTGTTCATTTTCAAAACAATACATGTGTGGCTTAGCTCTCTTGACCACGAAGGCGACGAAATATGGAATCACGTGTTCAGTATTCATATATCGCGTATTGAAAATATACAAAAGAGGTTTATCTGATTAATATGTTACCGCTTTAAAATTGATTTTGAAACTGATCAATATCCTCAAATCCCTTTACAAAATTGACTTCGCGAAATAGACGATATAATTTTCCTGTCAAAAATAGCCTCTGGATCAATCAACTGTCGTGAACTACTTTCTAAACTCTCAATCAACTGTCCTGAACTGCTTTCTAAACTCTCAATGAAACTACTTTCTAAACTCTCAATCAATATTCCTCAAAAAACTCTTAGACAAATCTCTCTTCTCTATACTCCTCTTGTTCATTCAAACTTCAATAAAAGATAACATTATTGAGCATAGATTTATATGAAAATAACCATGGTAATGTGCGGCGTTTGCTTTTTTTAAATATTAAGATTTAACTCACTATTGTGTATATTTATATCGTCGTTGCGCCTGCAAATTCCGTTATGCAAATTAATACAATTTTTCAGAACAGATTTCTTAAAAAATACCTTTCATTTTTTACAAAACAAATAACAAAGAAATGGAACTGTACGTCGGATTTAGTATTATAACAACAGAATATTAAATAAAACAATAGATTATTAAATAAACAATATTCGCAAAAAGTGTTTAGCGGATTTTGCAGGCAGGATTTAATTTTATGTAGAGAATATTAATTCTAATTCACAAATATAATTAATAAATACATTAATTCTATTTTTGAAAACTTTTAATTGGTTTATTCAGTCTACTGTTATATTTTCTAATGTAATTTGTAACATTAACACCTAATTACCTTGGCGTCTCAGTTATAATCCTACCATCTTTCACAGCGCTGTGCATTATGTTTGTATATTGGTTTAACAAAGCGATTATACCTACTTATTTTTTTGTTTGACGATATTCAAATTTTTAGATATTCATTTTATACATAGTTGTGTTGCATACTATATACTGCATGTCTTAGGTATAGACACAAAAAAGTCATCTTATGCTGTCAACCGATGTGCGGCATGCAAACATATCAACCTGTCTCTCATGTTATTCACACCTCAAAAAGATTGAGTGATTTTATCAAAATGCCTTTTTGTATGTAGATTGTTCTTCTACCTATTCTATTCCATAGCGAGAAATCGAGCTCCTGGCGTTACTGCGATCTGTGTAGATCTACAATGAAAGCCCCACCCTTTCCCTAGACTGCTTTAAAGACTATTGAGTCTTTTTTCAGTCCAGCCAACAACAAGCTAAACCGCGATTTTAAGATTGTTAGTGTGATAAAAATACGGATGAATTTACGATTATGTATGCGAACAAATGCTTTCATTGTACCCCTGTGTAGATCTATTGTGTATTTTGTTAACTTTGATTTCAGTAAGGAAGACGGAAGTCCCAAGTGGCACGAGTATGTTCTGTGCGGGGTGAAGGGAGCCGCCGAGGAGGCCTCCAAACTGAAGAAGCAGAACTCGGGGCCGGGCGTGGGCGGCGGTGTGAACTCCGACAGTAATGGCTGCTCCATGGACAATGTCAACGGCTTCTGGCGGTCGTCGTTAGCGGGACCGTTCCTCCTGCCGCCGGGTTGTCCAGCTCTAGCGCCCTGGTCTGTGCTGCAGCACTGGCACTTTTCAAATCTAATCAGGTATCTAAGGAGTTTCTATCATAATAATGAGATATAAGAAACTCATATTAAATTCATCAAAAGAAAATCAACCACAATGACAATATTTGACATAAGTATCAATCTGTTCTTTTGTTTATATGAATTAGCCTTCCGTTTCCACGTAGTCTTAGATTTGATTTGTTAAAATTTTAGTTATACCCACTTGCAGGTATTATGTAATGGATAAAATACAGCACCTACATACTTAAGTACTATTATCAACTAGTGTATTAACAATATAAGTTTTATCTTATCACAAGCCTGAATAAAAACGGTTATTTTTTGTATAATATACAATCTATATATATAAAAATTTAGGTTCCGTATGTTTGTGTCCGCTTATCTCGGAAAGTAATCGATGGATTGACTCAAAATCTTTACAGAACATTACATTTTAGCGGATTAGTGTTTCCAGTGATTGACTCAAAAATTTTCAACCGAAAGTTCCAACGGAAACGGAACATTCTATGCGTTTTATTTGTCATAGTTAAAAAGTACTGAATGACAGATGTACACAGCGCCGCCATTTTATTAATTTTACATTACAAAAATGTATACAATTAGGAATAAAAAGAATTTAATCGGATTTAAAAATCGAAGCACATCTGACGAATGAAATAATGATTTGTTTTTAGCAATGTATCACATATGGAATATTTGTTTGTGAAAATCACATTCAAATAAATATTTCATATTGACTTCTATCGGTAATCGAACCCGCGACCTCATGTATGGCAGCCAAACGTGCTGCCATGAGGCGGACAGTGATTAAAAGGATGTAATCTGGAATTGTTTTTTTTTAAATTCAGTCTTTTCAAATTGTCCACGACCAATGTGAAAACTGTTAAATGATTTGAATTATTTTCTGTTGACAGTTGAGTATTGGAAAATCTAAAATGGCAAAATTATGTGCTGCAAGTGAAAGGCTTATCGGAACAGAAGGAGGCGGAATGGATCAAGCTATCGCATTTTTGGCAGAATTAGGTAAGATTGCCACGTTGACACGTTTTTGTTCTTTGAATTTTTTAAAATCTTATTTATACGTACTTACACACAGTTTTAAAAAATATATATTTGTGAGTAATGCACAATACAATGTTGAACTTATATTTGGGGTTCCATCTAAATTTGCCATTTTTTAAATGTTGCTCCTGGTTCTAGTATCAGTTACCTCCTTACCATCTGATTTTGGTTGGCTACCTCCTCTAACAATCTGTTAACCATTGCAATACCAAATGTATAATTTTCAACTCGACCAGATGATTAAAATAATTGAAGATATAGTGGATGAAGGCGCTATGTAGCATATTTTCCAAAATCTAGTTTTTCACATGGTTCATTTTTCACTCTATCATTTGAAACCAAACACAGTAATTAAAAAGAAGGAAAAACCTGAGTTATTAAGAGGATTAAAGATAACTTCAGTAAAATTTTGGTTCCGAGTTCATAACATTTAATCAGGATATCGTATCTTTTTATTCTTGCTAATTTTGTGATTCATTTTAATAGTGTTAAAATGTCGACGCTAGTGTGGTTCAAGTTGGCTCGGTGGGTAGCCCACTCCCTCTTAGGCGCGCGGCGCAGCGGTCTTGGGTTCGATCCTCAACACTGCACAGAGTCTTTAACAGGGTAGGCAGAGTAGGAGAGAAAGCGCTCTATCCACCGCGCCAAACCAAACTGTACCGGGGGTGTCATTTTAAACTACTAAAATTAACCACAAAACGCACTGCCTTTAAATGACAAATTTTGTTGGATTTTGAATGTTCATTGGGTAGCGCTTAGCATGGCTAGTGATTACTGAGTAGGCAGAGAGGATAGAACGCCATACCACTCTGTCCTGACATACTTCCTTTGCTTCCTCTACATTCATACATCTTCTCATGCACATACGCCGATTGCTCCGACTTTTCACATGTCCACTTTCAAGTACTTGTCGTACGTGGTCATGCCATGTCTGGTCATGCCATGTCTTTCTAGGCCTTCCTCGGCTTCTACATCCAGGCACACTTGCATTTAAACTTCTTTGGCCGTTCTTTCATCACTCATTCGCTCCACATGACCAAACCACCGTAAAAGCCCTTTCTTAATTTGGTCGATGCTTATCTCAATGCTTATCTCCTTGCACTCTGCTCTAATTTCGACATTTGTACACCTATCATACATAGTCTTACCACACATAGATCGCATTTCAACAGCCATTCAGTCTTTTTCATCCTTCTTTTTCCAACACCACGCTTCACTACCATACATAAGGGTTGGTACCAGAACTCCGTTGTGTACTCCGTGAATTTTGGTAAATATTTGAATTCATAAGTAATTGCACTTTTTATTTGTATGCTATTTATGTAGGGTAGGCGTTGCTTTTATGTTTAATAGTTTTTAATGAAGTTAACCTTTAAAAGAATATTTAAATGGTAATTTGTATTTTCTGCTTTGTTTCTAGGATCAGCACAGCATATTAGCTGGGCTCCACTGAGAAATAAGGCCATAGGTCTTCCAGATGAAGCGGTTTTTGTTGTGGCGCATTCTCTAGTTGAAGCAAACAAGGCAGCCACCGATCACTATAATCAACGTGTTAGGGAATGTAAACTTGCTGCTAAGGTATTATTTTGTATCTTTTTAGATAGTAATAATAATTCTTATTGAATATCAAGAATGATCGTAAGATAATAATCGTGTGAGAGAAATACACCTTTAAAATGTAACTTGTAACTTGTAACTTGCCTACAGTTATGTTGTGCTTAAAAAAGATATCTTCTTTAGCAAACATTTTCCAGTAAATACTCAACTCCACTACAGTCACCCAGTTCAAAAAAACGTTTAGATGCAGAAGCCAGACAAAAGATATAGGCGCACCAGCAAATGCTGCCTGCCTATAATAAAAATAATAATAAATATTACTTCATCAAAACTTCATTACTTCATCAAAATAAATCGCAGAGTCATCTGCAGGCGATTACTAGTAATTAATTTAACTCGGTCAGAGTCTTAATTACAAAAATGAAGTAATTTGCTAATAAATACTTAACTTCAATATCAATGCGTAGATGGAGCTAGTTACGCGCTGGTGAATGGTTTTCGATTCGTAACATATATACAAAAATCAAAAATGTTACCTGGTGTGGATATTCGCTAATAAGCGAAATGGGGAACGTTGTAGTGGCCACTTAACCCAGCCAATGACAGGTCATAAGCCCTGTAAACGCTCGAATATCCATATTACTGATTTTGGAAAAAATTCTACTTCATCCCTGTAGGGATATAAAAATGAAATATATACCTACTCCCGTCTTGGAATAAATCCAGATTTGTGTACTAGTATTTGAACACACCCAAAATGTTGAATAATAAAGATGTTTCTAAAATTGATATTTTTTTAAAATTCTGCTGTACAATCCTTGGAAATGCATAAAAACAAAAAGGGTCTAGGTATGTCGGAAACATCTCTGAAAGTGAATACTTTTGGCCCTCTAGTTGCAGTTTAGTCAAATGTATTTTTTACAGTTTCTATATTTTTGGGACTGCAGTGGAAAATTATTTTTATGGATATGCCATGGATGTATAAAAATAATAAAAATTATTATGTTGTACACTACAGCTAATAGCGGAAGACGCTGGCTTGGATATTGGGGAAGTATCGCTAAGCGAGGTCCATCAGATGTTAGGAGAAAGTTTAGAGGGGATGTTGGCCCGAGCATCTCGTCTTCCATCCATCTTACACTTGCACAAACCCCGAGACAGAGCGTTACATGTTTTCCCAGGTAAAATCTTCAATATTCTACAGGGTGTAACAAAACTTGATGTAGAAGCGGGAAACCAGTGAATCTACATAATATTTGGAGTCGATTTTGTATAATATTTTTTTTTGATCTGACTATCCACTTATACTGATCGTTTCCAGAGTTTCTCTGTCTCTTTTGGGATATCAATCATATTTCAACTATATTACCTATAACTGCATTCTGGGAATTTTCTCGTATCATATTTTTCCCATTAAACAAATTTCTTTTGGTTGAATGGGGTGGGGTTGCAAGAAAAAAGTTTACCAAAATCAACAAAAAAGTAAGTTTTATTTTACTGTTTTATATTTGTGTATATCAGTTAAATTAATTAATACAGTGATTACGTTCTTCTTATTAAATACACATAACTAAAAAAATCACTTACCCAAGCTCAAACTTGTCTCAAATTTAGAGGCTGTCTGATCATCTTACCTTCATGTAACAAATGATTCACATACATTTGTAATACATCAAGTGGCCACTTACTCCAGCCAATGACAGATCTTAAGCCTTGTAAACGTCTCTTGGGATATCAATCATATTTCATTATATTTATTTGTTTTTGTTTCAATCTATTCTATTCTCAATACTACTTACATTTAGTATAATATTATATTGTTTCACACCATTGAGCCGAACTAACATAATATGTACTGTGTATATTATGTATGTTGTACACATTCGTAACAGGTCTGCCAATACTCAGCTCTTTAGCTTATTTAGCAGCCCTGGACCATAAATTATATGTATCTTTATGTAAACACATCAAATTAATAAAGAAATAAATTGGGATGATTTCAGAGGCGTTGCGCGTCCAGAAGTTCACGAACGCGTGTAAAGCGTGGTCGGAGGGAGACCGCCTCAGTACGCTGGGTACTCTGATGCGACAGAGCCACGAGAGCCTGAGGTACCTGTTCGAGTGCTCCGACCCCGCCCTCGACCGCCTCGTGGAACTCTCGGACGAGTTCGGAGTCCACGCTCGACTCACCGGAGCGGGGTGAGCTA
Organism: Micrasema minimum; assembly: GCA_022494985.1. Classification (NCBI taxonomy): domain Eukaryota; kingdom Metazoa; phylum Arthropoda; class Insecta; order Trichoptera; family Brachycentridae; genus Micrasema; species Micrasema minimum. Next base: position 46,318 of record JAGVSP010000338.1, read on the forward strand.
TTTCAATTCATTTATTCAGGAAACTCACTGCATACAGCAAATTAAACATAATGGACCAGTTAAGCTTTGAGACTTTGTTTGTTTACACTAATTTTGGTCTTCTTAACTTTGCCAATGTTTTTGGAATCGCAACCTTCTTCATAAGAAGGGCATATCTATGCGACAGAGTGGTGTAGCGTTCGATTCCTCTGTCTATCCCTTCGGAGAATGATGTTAGCTATACTAAATTCACAGCGTCTAGAACAGCAGACGTAACATCGGAGACACGTGATCAGAGATAATGTACCGCGAGATGTGCACGTGCCATGCGTTTAAAACTAGGTCACGGTAAGTGCACCCATTCCTGACGCAGATCTGCAGTACATCAAAACACTGTTTTGCAAAAAAATAATCTTTCTATTTATTAAGCATGATATTTTTTTAGAATTGGTGTCTACATATCGTCTAAAAGACGTCACCAATGTCATATCCTCAATCACATACTTAAATATAATCCATTGAAAGAAATCGACGATGTACATTTAAATGCTAATTTGCTGTTAAAACTATCTTAATGAAAAGAAAAAATAATCATATAAATAAAACATTTTGGGTGTGTTCAAATACTTGTACACAAATCTGGATTTATCCCAAGACGGGAGTAGGTATATATTTCATTTTATATCCCTACAAAGATGAAGTAGAATTTTTTTTCATTACTCTCACCCTATTCACAGCTGGTCGAGCTGGACGAGGGGAGGGAGTGTGCGCGCGATGGGGGTGCGCACGCCGCTCGCGCAGTCCCGTCCCATTAAGGGGGGGGGGGGGGGGGGGACGTTACGCCTAGGGGTGACCAAGTCTTTATTATTTCTGAGGAATCATTTGGGTGCACTTTTCTTTTTTTTTATTTGAGTAAGGACATGTTTTTTTATTGAAATGGGTTCTATTGACGATACTGAATTCAGGGATTTTTTTTGTTAACTGACTAAAAAATAACCCTGTATACTGTATAATATGTTACGAATCGAAAACCATTCACCAGCGCGTAACTAGATCAATAAACAGGTCATAAGCCCTGTAAACGCTTGAATATCCATATTCCTAAATTTTGAAAAAAATTCTACTTTATCTCTGTAGGGATTATAAAATGAAATACATATAAATAAAAGTAAAATGATGTGGATAACTAGGAATCCTACCATAACACAATTTGCACGTGATCCCCGAATGTCTACTGGTCTCGACTCTGTGAACAGAGTAAAGTTAATATGTACATCCCAAAACACCTATCATTAGATATGGGTATTTTGCATGACGTACTTAGTGAATGTCTTGATAGTCCGGCGTTGGTTGCAGAACAGTCTCTAAATGTACCTGGCTATCGTACTCGTCACACGTCTCATTCTTTGTTCCATGTACCTGTTTTTCGTATTAATCATGCAATGAACTCTCCTATGGCTCAAATAACTCGCAATTATAATACACATTGTAGTGATATTGATATTTTTGACTGTAATAAATATACATTAAAAACGAGAGTAGTCAAAAAAATAAAATTGTCTAGAATTAATGTTGATCAACGATGATAACTTTTTTTGTATATTTCACACACTCACTCCCTTTCTCTCAACCTTACAATCACATACACCCTCACTACACGTCCTCTCCTTTTTACAAGCATTAACCATATTTTGCAATTTTTATTAGACTTTAGATTATAGTATGTTTTCCCACATATTTTGTTGGAACTCTGTCATTGGCCTTTGATATGATTATTTGACCTTGTATCCTGTAAATGTATCGCTGTTGAGTTCCCTAATAAATAAATATCCATGTCTGAATGGGGAATATTGTAATAACTGATGAATACCTTTTTCCAGTTGGGGCGGTTGTATTGTGGCTCTCTGTCCCCAGTCCAAAGCAGAGGCTTATGTGGAAATGTTGGTGGAGAAATATTACAAGGACCATCACGCTGCCGGCAACTACGACGTTAGTAAACTGGTCTTCATTACCAAGCCAAGTAAAGGTGCCCAAGTCATGTTAAACATCTAACCAAAGTTTTTAAAATAATTTGCCATAATAATTATCAGTAAATGCCGTTTAATACCTTCATAAAGTAAGTTAATGATTACTGTCTTTTAACATAATTATTATTAAAGTTCCTACAGGTTTTCAAATATGTTTTTTGTTTTTCCGTTTTCACTCTATACACCGTTTCCCACGATGAGACCGCGAAACTCCAGAGGGTGATTATTCATGATATTCTGAGAAAAAAATCTTAATAAAGTTTTTCAAAAAACTCAATTCTAATTTCTTAAAAAAATGATTAAAATATGAATAAAAATTCACGCGTGTAATACCGTCCATTTTTGAACTGGCTAACACCACATGACCTCCACCAATAAGCGCAAAGCGAAGCGCGACCCTATTCAGATATGAAATTCGAATTTTGAATGTCCGCACAAGGCAAGGCGTTCGGTGACCAGAGCGGACCCCCACTCCTCCCCGCCCACCGCCACCCCGCCACCGCTAGCATTTCAAACAGAAGCCAGTATTACATAGTCGCTTTTTATTAATACTTTTTTAAAATTAATTATTAAAAATGCCCGGATCAAAAAACTTTATAAGGATTTTTTTCTCAGAATACCATGAACAATCACCCTCCGGAGTTTCGCGGTCTCATCATGGGACATGGTGTATGTTCCAAATAACATGTTTGAATTTACACGTTATGTGTGTTAATATTTATTTTGTCTACCGGTAAAACAATCAGTAATCCTAATTTAAAAAATCAGTGCTTTGCAAAAACATATTTTAAAAATTATCGTTTGGTATTGGTTGTATGCATTTGGAAACTGTTATGTCCAAATGTTACTCCTAATATTTATTTGTATTATAAGTATATTTTTAATAAAAAAATTATAAAACCTACTTTCACTGTAAAATATTGTAAACGTAATAAGTTTTTCAACGGCGATTTAATGAACACAACAGTATTTACAATAATCAAAATTTGCAATGGACATCTCTTAACACTGTTGTTGTATTTTGTCCAAAGCGTATTTAGATGATTGTAAATATTTTGTGTAATCCCGCTATATACGGGACAGTTTTCTGCGCAGTTTTCTATGCAGTCTGAAAACGGTCCCGTATACAACGAAAACTGTTTAAAAAACTGCGTGCTTATGTCAGATTTAAGCTGACATGACAGTTAATGTTTTTTATGTAAACGTTTAAGTAGACATTGGTTTATTGTATGCTTTTAAATACGTAAAAAACCAATAACATATTTACATTATAAGCTAAATATACAATTTCCTGAGAGCAAACATACGATAATAACTTACAATCGCGTTTCAAAAATACACATATTTAGCGTGTCTTTTGACAGAAGTTTGACAGACTGCACAGTTTTCTGAACAAGAAACTGTCCCGTATACAGCGGGCATTAGTTTAAATTCCCTTGATAAAAAATAGACGGAACAGATTTCAATATAAATGCGAGTTGTTAAATTTTGTAAAGTGCATGCTGTACATATTATCATGAAAAATCACTTTTGATTTTTTCTTCAAATTAAACATTCCATTTTTCCCGTTAATTAATTTAAAATGTCTACATAAGCCATTATTATTATTATATTTTACTAATAGTCATATAAAAAAATCAGGAAGAGTATTTTTCATTTATTTATAAATGAATTATTTTTCTTTTACAATTACTTGTACATACATGCAAATATTGTAATATTATAAGGCTATTTTTTACTAGTCGTTAATAATGTTTTTACCTCGTAAATATAATCTGTAATAGAGTGGAATTTGAACATGAAAATTCTTATTGGTAGTTTGCCACACTACCACGGAATCACACATGAAATCTATAAATCCAGTCTGAATAAAAGCAATAATATAATAACAAATTCCAAAGATTTTGAAATTGTTAAAACTAAAAAGACTGTGGTATGTCAGGCATTTAATGTGAATAATATGTTGAATTAAAATTTGGTCGTGTATTAAAGAAAAGTTGAATAAATTATTAAACATTCTTAATTATAATTTTCCTTAAAATCGGTGCCATATTTTATTTAATCATCTGCATTTGTAAATAATTTAATTGCATCAGTTTGACTTTTTAGTTAGATTAGATTAGTTAGATTTTTGTGGTTTGAAGCTTAAACTGTATCATGTGATTTTTTAAATCTTTTTACAATAAGTTAAGCCCTAAAACAATTCTTATTATCTCTCTTTGAGTGAATTGAATAGTATTTAATTTGTAAAATCACATATTGCTTTATGCAGAAAAGAATTGCATTTGTTTACCATTCCATGTACAATATTGTGATGATTGTTTATGTTTGTGTATATTTACATTTTTGTAATAATCAGGGACAGATAGCATTTACCATGATGTATTTTCCTACTTATTTTTATTTAATATTTTTTATATTTCATTTATTTTCATTAATACACTAAGTACATTGGTTTATTTTCCTTATTATGTATATATTATCTGTTCATAATTTAGGACACTTAGTTTTAAATAAAAATAATTTGTTATCATGCTTTTGTTGAAATAAATATTTTATCTTTACCCAAATACTTTTTGATTTAAAAACCTTTGTATTATAATATTATCTACGATGTATGAAAAAAACAATATTTTTAGCAAATGCATTTAGTCTTAGGAGCTTTTATTTCAAGATATTATAGTAAATCAGAAAACCAGCTTCTACTAAGAGCTCCCATAAGCACCATAGACTGCATATATGAATATGTACATATTCAGGGTGTAACAAAACTCGTAGTACAACCCTGGTGAATCTACATCGTATTTGGAGACGATTGTGTAATATGCCTTTTTAATCAGAGCTTAAAAACAATTATTTTCGTCTGCATGGCAGATTAAGTAAAACGCGTTTTTTAATTTTGTTTTCTTTATGGATAGTATTAATTTGACTAAATACCTAATATTTAAAAACAATTTCCAAAAAAAATTTATACTCAATTTTCTTGAAAAAAAAAAATAAATTATTCTACAAAATCGACTCCAAATATTATGTAGATTCAATGGTTTCCCGCTTGCACATCGAGTTTTGTTACACCCTGTATACTGCTTAGACTGCATAGGTTTTTAAAAATAGTACAAAATTATTAAAATATCAACCAATTTTCATTGTAGAATAAATTCTAAAAAACATCACCTGACGGCTGCCAGTAAAATAAATAAAATTCTCAATAATAATATTGTGAATACGTTTTTATTCAAATTTCATAATATACAAAATCATTAACAACTTAGCACAATATACATTTGTCACAAAACATTTTTTGTTCGGAATAGATTTTCCTTTGTGAGGGTAATAATCTTCGAAAAACGTGAATTCTTTTTCAAAGGTAATAATACTATTTGGGCATTATGCTTAGGTTTTAATTTTAAATCACCTTTACTTTTTAGTTTTTTTTAAAGATTTAATTTAACTGGATGTTTTTTTATTACGAATAGGGAAAATAAAGAAAAAAGATTTTTACATTTTAAAACAGACATCTTTGTAAGTAACGTTTGGAGTATAAGTGATTAGAAACCACAAATTTTAACGTTGGCCTGTTACGTACTGTAGGGGAATGAGTCCGTGGCGTTTGGGGAAAGAAATGTGTGCGGAGGGTGCATCCCCCGTCACGTTCCTCTTCTACCCGCTCGCCCCTAGGTCATGGAGAAATTTAGTTGGCTTATTCGTATCGCTACTTTATTTTTTTAAATGTCTCGGGATTTTGAAACACAGCATTTCTTTTTTTCAATGGATGGTATACAATGTAATAAGAGGTTTTATTATTGCTAAGCTATTATAGTTTGTAGGATTCTGTACATTTGTGGTCAGGTCTATTGTTTGTGTTAGGTAATGGATGTATTTAGACGTTTTTATTATGGCTGCAATATCTCACTTATAACTAAAATACATTGTAAATTACCCACCAATTCATCTCTCAACCATAAACAAACAATAGATTAGACCACGCGTACCAACATACTATACTCACTTAGTAATAATATTACAAACTTATTTCAATTGTGTACTATCCCCTTTGTACACTATTTTTGTTTCAATTTCGACAATTGATATCCTATACTATCCCTTGAAAAAGTTACAAGCGTTATTTCAATATTTTAATTATCTTACTATACCAAGTATCAACATTTTCAAGATAGTGTGGCAGGAAACAGCACTAGCCGCATTCCTTCCGAGTGCCACGAACTCATTCCCCGACTGTAGTTTTTTAAATAGATAAAATACGTTTCAAATTAATAATACTCTTACAAATTTATTAATCTATTATTTAAAAAAATTACATCAGTATTTATAAATTATCAATACTTAATTTATTAATTATTAAAGGTAAGTAGGTAGATTTACATTATTCTAATATAAACTGTCAATCAATACTGTAGAAGGGATTAATAGGATAAGTAGTATCTAATGTATAAATCACACCATCTTTCTAGCGAACCACAAATATTGTAATTGTTATTTAAGTTACACATTTCAAAATGTGGTACCTGTAAACGGCTATAGATGGAAAATGGTGGACATCAATTTGATTTTTTACTTCATGTAAATATACATACAAAAAATGATAATAGGTTTCCAGTGAACAAAGAAAATGAGATCAATATTACATTTTAGTTTATTATTGGGGAATTAAAGTATGTTTGATGTGTTTTATTTGATATGATAACATTAACATATAATTTGTATAGCTCTGTTGTATAATATTATATCAAAGACGCGAAGCTAAATTTAATGATTTATTACTGTTGACTTATGATTCTACTGCAGTAGAAATATATCCTAAACCATTTTATATATTACATACACATATGTACAAATTTAGCTTATTATTTAAAGATGGTCTATTTTTAGTAATCTGTTAATCATTTTTAAATTCAGTGTTATCTATCCCGATTTTTTTCTATTTGTAACCGGCATGGGAAGATGCTCCTTTTCACTTTCACTATTAACGACATCAACATATTTATATTTTAGAGTCATAAACCAGAATATAATCATATCCACCAGCATGAGTCCAGCAAACAGGAAGAACTCACTTGCCTGAAAACAAACAAAAGGATTAAATAATGTTCAAAATAAAGGTGGAATGTAATTGTAAAATAGGCAAGTGAATCGTGTTTTTCAGAAGTAGCACACATCCAGCAACCTCAACTTTACAGGACGGACAAAAAACTGTCTGGTACAAAAATTTTCCTACTATGATATTTTTTCTTTCAATACACACTTGTCATAGGGAGTAAAATAGATATTTACTGTATGTGTTTTTTACATATTTAAAGCTATCCGTACAGCGCAATAATTTTTTTAAAAACGTGGATTTGTGTTGTTACTAAAAACAAATGGGATGTGTGCTATTTCTAAAAGAAATACAGTGGATGTGTGCTGTTTTAAAAACTTCTTGCATACATTTATGTAAAATAACATTTTCATAAAATTAAACACCCTAATGATATAACAATGTTTTATTGGTAATATTTCAGATTAGATAAAAGAATGGTAGAATATCAACACGAAACTAAACTAAATAAACATAATCAAACATTTTACAAATCTTCTGGCATGCCATCTCGGTCTATATAGACCGAGATGGCATGTCCGAACTGCGGGGGCAGTTCGGTGAATCCCTCACAAATTTTTAATCAACCAGTATTAAAAATATGTGAGGGTTTCCCAGGTAATTTTTTTTAGAAACAACACACAAACGGGAGGAGTGTTCTTTCTGAAAAATACGTATTTTTTGACTGCTAACAGTAAATTCACCAATGATCAGATGTGCGTTATTTCTGCTCAGAACGTGCGTCTAGGTTAAAAAAACAAGATGGCATCATTAAGTTAAAATCCCAAAAGTTGGCTTGTGTGTTGTTTCTGAAACATACGATTCAAGTATGGTTAAGGCTCTCGGAGGCGTGATAACAGCGCTATGTAAGTGGTTTGGTTTTACCTGACTGTTGAAGCCCTTCGATTCGGCCACTATGACCACAATCAGGTTTCCGAAGGCCACCGTGAGCAGCCAGCCTGCGGTCAAGACGGACTTCATGCTGGTGGGGGCCTGCGTGAAGGAGAACTCCAGCCCGGTCACGGAGAACATCACTTCCGCCATCGTGAGCACAATGTATTGAGGGATGAGCCATAGCATGTGTATGGAGTTAGGTTGGGCTATTATCTCTACTGCGAGTTTCTGAAATTTTAATATAATCTTAAAAAATTCAGAACTATGAATGCTTTTTGTAAACAATATGATTAAAAGTTCTTATATTCTAGTGCAGATACCTCTACAATGCTATATTTACTGGACTAAATTTTTTGCAATCAACCTTTACAGTATGAGGCATAGGTTAAGATATGGTGCTTAGCAATTTTCTCAATGGATGACAGAGAGTGTTCACATGTGAAGCGTCGCGCCATTTCACTGTATATATACAAGTTCTGATAATTGGCAGATATGGATATTAAATACTAGTAGAATGTTGTTATTTTAAACAAATATAACTGAAAATAAATAAATAATAATAACTTACCGGGGTATCTCCATTTTGTTTATTCAGTATCAAAACATAAACACCTCCCAAATCCAATTTAATATCCTTTTGTATTAATTTATCCCCAGCATATATATCGTAATTGGCTGGTGATATATCATATCTGTCTATGTCTGTAGAATTTATTCTTAAGACTTCTTCACCTGATGAACTATCTTTAATTATTGTGTCTTCACTCTGAGAGGAATGACACTAGGGTGGTAGTTGCCAACCTACTACTACTACTTTCCCTTATCCGACCCAATGCTGCATAGGGCACTGCATCGGTACACCAAATGCTGTGTATCTTGATCATTTTATTACATGAAGGTAAGACAATCAGTCTTATGCTTCAGTCTTATGCCTATCACACTAGCTAAACCTAAGAAGATATAAAAAGGTTATATTTTTGAGTTTAGAGTTTAATTCTGAATGCAGTTTTACATCAATGTAATCATACTGGGATGTGTCAAAAGGACGAAGTCGTGTGGACATCAACAGACAAGATGGAGCGACTTAGTCTTATAACTTTAAGAACTATTGATGAGTTATGCTTGCAGAACAGCACAGTTCCGGGTAGAAGAGACTATCCACTGGGATCATGCAGGATCAGGTAGCATCCCATCATTCATACACAAAATACATGTTTCGGTTCCTAATTTTAAGACTTGAAATGTGACAATAAACATACCTTACTGCAGGATACCCCCTAGATGTTTTATCACTGTCATCTACAAATCTTGTCAGTCTTATTTGATCACCAACTTCCTGAATGAAGTAAGAGATAGCTTCTCCATCTTCTAGCTTTATAACACCTCTGTAGTTATAACCTTTACAATTTGGGCTGTCGCTCGTAATGACATAGTTGAAATTTTTCACTCCAGTAGTTGAAACATATTTATCTTCAAATGTGCTAAGTTGTTTGATTATTGTGTTGTTAAACAATACTTGCGCAAATGGACGATTTCTATAATTAATGGTATTTACAACACCTGCATGAAAGCAAACATATCGTTGCTGTAAAATCAAACCGTTATCGCACTAGATTTACTGCTTTTACCGTGTATAATAAAATTTGGACAAATCCGTACATTATACGAATCCGAATTCATAAACGAAATAAACAGTAAATAATATGTGTTTTGAAGTACTAACTAACCATCACGCCATTTCCCCGAAGGGGTAAGCAGAGAGGATAGAACGCCACACCACTCTGTCCTGGCATACTTCTCTTGCTTCCTCCACATTCATACATCTTCTCATGCACGCACGTCGATTATTCCGACTTCTTACATGCCCACTTTCAAGCACTTGTTTTACTTGATCATGCCATGTCTTTCTCGACTTCTACAACCAGGCACAGTCGCAGAAGTACTATTTCATCACAATATTGCATTTGTAATTATAAGAATAAGAAATGACACAATTCCCTTTACAAAATGTAAACACCTTTTCTCGGAGAGGAATAAAAAATAAAAAATCTAACGCATTGAATCAATTCAATTAAAATGAAAGAACGGCTAAAAGAAGTTTAAATGCAAGTGTGCCTGGATGTAGAAGCCGAGGATGGCCGAGAAAGACATGGCATGACCAAGTTCGACAAGTACTTGAATGTGAAAAGTCGGAATTATCGGCGTATGTGCATGAGAAGATGTATGAATGTAGAGGAAGCAAAGGAAGTATGTCAGGACAGAGTGGTATGGCGTTCTATCCTCTGCCTACCCCTAAAGGAGAAATGGCGTGATGGTTAGTTAGTTCGTTAGTTTATTTATTTATTTATTTTTTAACCACCTCAACAGGCCAGGAGGCCCAATTACAGAGGGGAACAACGTCACAAACACCCAGGCTTTAGAAAAATCACTTTTGATTTTTGTGTTCTCACCGGAATCGAATAATTAATTAAATTTAAAGTAGAAAGATTGGAGATTTGATTATTACCTCAAGTTCCAAGTTAGTAAATAATTAATTAAATTTAAAGTAGAAAGATTTGAGATTTGATGATTACCTCAAGTTCCAACTCAACAATGGCTGAAATAATAAATGCAACTGCAGCTAGCACTCCTCCTAGAACCATCCTCTGAAGGGGCTTAGTTGCAAATCTGCAGCATTTCATAGCTGGGTAGAGAACCTGAAAAGTGTCGCAAATTCAAAATTACAGGAGTGTTGTAATAAAACCAAGGGTATTTTAGAAACTAATCGATGAATCTGAACGTTCTGGTTAGACGGAGATAGCTATTAGGTACTCATTGAACTCAACCCTTTTAGAAGTGATGTACCTTTCCATAAATAGGCAGCTATATAGCTACTAAATTTGATTTGATTTAAATTTGGTGGACTTCCACTACTGACTTGTGTGAATTCCATGATTAAATAAATTTGATTTTAAATCTCTGAGGGATCCACAAACTGCCTCCAGGGCCAAGCGATATGCCGCCAGCTCCCGTGCATCCTCCCAAGTCAAGTCCACGTTCCGCAGCTCTGACGCAAACTGCCGACGAATCGTCAACAGTGGACGACCAGGACGCCGAGAACCTGATGCCTTGTAAAATAGGCAAGCGTGGTTAAGGCTCTAGGGAGGCAAACGTAGTATATGGCCTAGCCAGCCAAAACGCCTTCGCCGGATGACAGTAGATACCAAGGGTTGCCTCACCTCTGTGTTCCTTACTAAGTCAAACCACCGCACACCTAAAATTCTTCTAAGACACCTATTCTCAAAACTCAGAAGTCTGCTATCTTGGGCCCTGGTTAGGTGCCATGATTCGCAGCCATAGAGAACAGGAAAATTACTTTTTATATAATTAATAATATACTAGATGTGGCATACAATGAGAATCTATTTTTTTATTTATCTAGTTTTTTATTTAAAACCTGTATAAAAAAACGTTTATTGTGGGCTGGTAATATTATTATAGTGTAAAATATAGAAGGTTGGCTTACCCACTCAAACAGCGGAATAAACAATAAAATCAGAAGTGGATTGACGACTTGCATCTGATCAGGTTTTAAGGACGCCAAAATAGTAAAATTGCTCAAATTCTTATTAAAACGCGTTTTTTAATTTTTTTTTCTTCATGGATATTTGATAAAAATTTGCAAAAAAAATGTAAAAAAAAAAAATTTCTCTCCAAAACTAAGGGTCAAATCAAAAAAAAATATTCTACAAAATCGACTCCAAACATGATGTAGATTCACTGGTTTCCCGCTTGTACATCGAGTTTTGTTACACCCTGTATAGAGAAATATCTCACTTGCTGGTCGAAGAGGGCCCAGAATACAGGTAAAGGCACGAACAGCAGCAGGACCCTGAGAGCCGCCTTGATGTCCCCAATCAGCACCGGACTGAACTTGTCATCAGCGTAGTCGAGCCAATGTTCTCTACTTTCGACTTTCTTCACCTTTCCTCTACGCGATACGGCGTGCTAAAAATACAGTAATAAAAATAAGTAAAACACTTCTCCCAAATTCCCTTCCAAATCCCCTTTCAAACTTCTCGTCTCTGTTGAGATGTCAAATTGTAATTATTAGCCCGTAATGGGTGAAATCCAGTTTTTGTCTACAAGTATTTGGACACAATCAAAATGTTGTTTATAAAAATTAGCCGGTAAAAGTTATAAGCATAACAAATTGAAGATTCATCTTCAGGCGTTTCCTAGTAGGTGATATAAATCGGTAAGAATCTCACTTGCAATCATAAAGGTTTCTGCTAAAATGCTTCGCAATTTTCTCAATGGATGACAGAGAGTGTTCACATGTGAAGCGTCGCGCCATTTTAATGTATATTGGCAGATATGGATATCAAATACTAGGTGTAATGGGGAATGTTGTAATACATCAAGTGGCCACTTAACCCAGCCAATGACAGGTCATAAGCCCTGTAAACGCTTAGATATCCATATTCCCTTCCAAACTTCTCGTCTCTGATGAGATGTCAAATTGTAAAACACATTCCATTTGTCTTCTTCTTCTTCTTTAGCCACGTTCGCTCCTATGTGGAGCATGTGGGCATCACTAGATACCTCCAGGAGACCCTGTCACCAGCCAGCTCTCTCGCCTCCTCCCATCAGCTCCGCCGAATACATCCGTAGGATGGTCATCGACGGTCTGCCAGGACGGCGGGATCCTGCAGGCGTAAAGAAAAGGCAGCGCGGGTTCAGGCTCTCCCGAGGCATCCGGAGGCCAGGTCCATCGCCGCATCTTCACGACTCCAGTTATTGGAGGTTGCTGCGTCCGTTCCCTAACTTTAGCGTTGGTTATGAAGTCAAACCACCTAATGCCTAAAATCCTTCTCAGACACTTGTTCTCAAAGCTCAACAAGCGAGCATTCTGAGCTTTGGGGGGAATGAAATCAGAATGCATGTCAAAATGAAGAAATTCATATTATCAATTTATACGTGCATTTTTTGTTTCAATAAATTGGTTATGATATACTTTATCTTTTAGTAATATTATATTTCACTATATTTATATAAATTCTTGTGTATTTGTTTGAAGCATACTTCAATATATTATATTATTTATACCAATGTAAAAAAAAAATTGTTACAATTTAGCACAAGAATACTATTCTTTATTTATATTTAATTGATGTATTTCGCTATATTTAAAGTGTATTTTTGTAAAAAGCATGTGCCGTAAATAAATAAATAAATAAATATTATGAATTCTAGTAGGTAGGCCTATAATTAATATTTTTATGTAGAAAAAGTATACTTACGCCGATACATTTGGATACTTCAACCAAAACGTTTCCTTGGGGTTCCTTGATAGTATAAAGCGGTTTTCCAACAACAAATACAACTGGAATTAAAAGCAATAATCTTGATATTCATTATTCGTGAAATAAAATAATATTTAATAAATTATCACTATTCATGTTGAGTACTTGCGACCTTTTAAAATAACATAGAATTTACGTGAATTTGAACTGAACCAGTAGCTCGATCACAGATCACTATCGACGCGGTAATAAGCGACGTGATAACGATTTCTTACCATGGTTTAACGTTTTCGCGATCACAATGGAACACGCGTTAAAAGTTATCGATCGGGATTGTTAAACGAGCGAATCAAGTCGCGAGCCATTTCCCGAGATATATCTTCTTCGCAGATATCTTCTTTCAATCTTTCTCGAGTGCCGTATTGCATTTAGCCGGCGTTCGGCAAGCCAAATATTGAGAAAAGCAGCCGACATAATAAACAATCCGACACGCGCGTTGACTTTCTTGATTTGACGTTTGACGTTTAGCCGCGATATTTATTATCATCTATGGTGCTCGGCAACGCGAACGTGGTATGAACGTATGTTCATTGTGATCGGTCAAATGGTTAGCGTTAGCACGTGGTTAGCACGTTTTTAACTACGTCGATAGTTATCTGTGATTGAGCTCCAGAGCTTTAGGAGTGGAGTGGGTCATCCACTGTTAGCTAACATACTCGTATATTATGTAGGCTAGTTCTGCATTCAAGTGACGATAAGTTCTCAACTTACAGATAGAGATGATCATTAAAATCCCCGGGACCCCAAACGCCAAGGAATAGCAGTCGTCCTGCTCGAAGCACTTGACGTCTACTCTCAGGATGGGGGTGATAAAGGTGGAGATCAGGCTCCCGGAGTTGATGGCGAAGTAGAAGAGAGAGAAGAACGTGGCCAGCTGCGCGGCCTGCTGGGGCAGCTTGAACTGGTCGCCCCCGAAGGCCGACACGCAGGGCTTTATCCCGCCCGTTCCCACCGCCACCAGTAGCAGCCCGATTATAGTGAACGCCCTGGAAGAAGTGAGACATTGAAAGTGGTTTCAGATTAATGGCTGTTTTCAATTTTCTCTTGGAATTGGGTTCATACCGATTTTTTATTTTTTATTTCAAAAAAAAGATTGAAAAATTAGAATATCAAGGAATTTAAAAAATAAAATTACGATGTTATATGAATTTTCTAGCGCGGTTTGAAATAACACTTTTTCAAATCGCTCGCAAATCCTCCATTTGGCGCGCATGCGGTGTGACGTCACAGCAATGTGTAGTGCTCACTACGGAATGAATTTCACGGTAGACGGTATGACGTCATTAGCCAATAACGGGCGTTAAAAATCATTCGTATTTTCATGTTAAAACATAAATTTATAAATGAAAACAAAATTTTCGATCATTGTGTTTTATGTCGTTGGAATATTTGTAACGTTTTCAAGGATATTCATGCTATCGGGAAGAACCGTATTTAGCAATGCAAATTAATTTTTCACGCGTATTAGATATCGACCAGCAGGGCCCAGATCATCAACAACAACAACTACTACTACTACTTTCCCTTATCCGCACCCAATGGTGCATGGGGCACTGCATCGGTACACCAAGTGCAGTGTGTCTTGATCATTTTTACTTACTACAGGAAGGTAGGATGATCAGTGTTACAGTCATCAACAACTATCAAAGGTAAATTATCAAAGAGATTTTACCAATTCCCGTTAAGCACCGCGTAACCAAACTCGATGTACAAGCGGGAAACCAGTGAATCTACGTCATATTTTGAGTAGATTTTGTAGATTTTTATTTGACCCATAGTTTTAGAGAAAATTGAGTACTAAATTTTACGAACGATAATTATTTGCAAATTGTTATTAAATATCATTTACATAGTGAAATTACAAGTATCTATATAAAAACAACACAATCAAAAGCAGTGTTTTAATATGAATTTGCGCAATTTTACTTAATCTGCCGTACTAATGAATGTTTTCATAAGAATTTTTTTTTTTTAAGCTCAGATTAAAAAGTCACTTCACACATTCGACTCTAAGTATGATGTAGATTCACCGGTATTCGGGTTGTACTACGAGTTTGGTTACACCGTGAAACATATATGTAGTTGTAGGTAAGTTGGCGATTTAGGGCGCGAAGCGTGTTTTATAAAATAGGTAGTTTTTTTATTCGAAAATTTACTTGTTCAATAATATTATTCCATATGAATTGTTTGATAAATAAGATAGTGAATACAATCACGTGTTCGGTCAATGTCTAAAACGTGTGACGAAATCCTTGCTTCAGTGAGTAAATAGGGGAAATAAAGGACTACGATTGTAGGAAGAAAACGGCAGCGATCACGTGGCAGCGCTTTCTCTTAATGGCTGTCGCGTGACCCACGGCCACTCCGCAAATCGCCGTAAAACTTAGATGCTAAATATATTTATAAAAAAAACACGGCCAAGGACATTTTTTTTTTCGTTTTCATAGAAACGCCTGCTCATTGCCATTGTTTGTCGTCTCAAATAAATAATCGCTTTGTTATTTAATAGAATCGTATAAAAGTGAATCCATACAAAATTATTTATAGTTACCTAATACGTATTTCTGTCTAAAAAAGTCTCATCTTTAAAATCATCATTTTTCAGTTGACTCATTTTGTGACTTTGCCGCAGTTTGCGCTGTATTTCTCAAACTTGATATATTATATTTGCAAGTATTTTAAAAGCGTTAAAATTGAATAAGTTATAAAATTGAATAAGCAAAACGCCGCCAAAAGTCAGCAATACGCGTTGTCTGATAAACAATGATTTCAATGTCAAAGACGAGGTTTTAGGCTCTGGTTTTGGAAGGATGGAAGGAAGGATCGTGTGTTGGTGGTAATTAGAGAAAATATTCAAGTTTACACGCGTTTTAATAAGAATTTGAGCAATTTTATTTAATCTGCCATACTAACGAAAACTTTTGTGAGAAAAAAAAAAGAAGTTTTTTCAAGCTCAGATTAAAAAGTCATATTACACAATCGTCTCCAAATACGATGTAGATTCACCAGTTTTCGGGTTGTACTACGAGTTTTGTTACACCCTGTATTTCTAAAATATGTTTATATTTATAAAATCTTATTATACATATAGAAATATAAAGTATGTTTATATTTCTGATCAGGGGCTCGAATTCTATGCGCTTGGTAGCTGCAGGACGAGTTGAGATCTTGCCTCTTTTTGGGCAGCGCTCTTGAGGCGATTTTTCGCAAAAACAGCGCTTTATAAATGGTCGGAATAATAAATAAATAAATAAGGGTGACATAGACTCCAAAAATTAGAAAATGTCTATCTATCTCAACAAAAGCGTGTGTTCAGTTTTGGTTGAGCATCAGCTTTATTTTCTTTTTAACTGAATAAAGGGACATATTGAATAAATCAATTTCCGAAAAAAAAGAATTATAATTTGAACATGTACGATACAGAAACGAATTTTGTGAATAATTACTTACACAAACTGGTAATCGAAACAAATATTTATTACGTGTTACTCGGTTAGGTATGTTAAATTTTATATTCGATACCAATTCTATTGAGTCAACTTTATTGTTTAACAGCTTGTATAAGTAAGTAATATCGAATATGGTGCGTCTATATATCGATATTACTTATTACAAGCTGTTAAACAATAAAGTTGACTCAATAGAATTGGTATCGAATATAAAATTTAACATACCTAACCGAGTAACACGTAATAAATATTTGTTTCGATTACCAGTTTGTGTAAGTAATTATTCACAAAATTCGTTTCTGTATCGTACATGTTCAAATTATAATTCTTTTTTTTCGGAAATTGATTTATTCAAAATGTCCCTTTATTCAGTTAAAAAAGAAAATAAAGCTGATGCTCAACCAAAACTGAACACACGCTTTTGTTTAATGTATTTATTATTATTGTTGTTGTGCAGGAGAAAATAATGTATGTAATTGCCATATCCAGACATCCACACACACCCTCACTCGTCCATTCACCCTGACACACACACCCACACACCCTCGCTCAAACATCCCCACACCTACAAGACACTTAATTGGTTTATTTTTTATTATTGTTATTTCTGTATTATTTTCATATTGTAACTGTATATGTCCAAAACCAAAATAAATAAATAAATAAATATTTACCTTAGTGGAATGTTCAAGGGAGGTATAGCCGTTACAGAAATCAAGATGTTTCCTAGAGCGTAAACTATCGATAAGGAGAATATAGTCCTGAAAAACAAAAGAGATGATGTAGGTAAGGGAAAACATAAACCAAGTTAAAAACATTATGAAACAGAAGTTTGTATATCTTGGTTTTTAATCTTTATACCTGCCACCCTGCCTACTACTACTAATGCTTTCCTTTATTCGCACCTGATAGATGGTATATGTGTATAGGAACTGCATTGGTACACCAAGTACAGTGTACTTTAATTTTTTTGCATGAAAGTAGAATGATCAGTCTTACGCCTCAGAGTCAAGGTATCACATATTACAAAATATGTTATGTAAAAATACATTTAAATAAACATTTATTGCAAATGTGGAATCCATTTGCTTCACATAGGGAGCAGATATGGTATATGGTATTGTATTGTATTTTATAGGCATTAATTGTATAGGTACACATTTTTTGTATTGGGATTTTAAATTTTCATGAATTTGATATTAATGGAATTTGCTATCTTTCTTTGATCATTTAATTACAATACTCGTGGCTTTATTTTGGAAATAAACACACCGTAAATTTTATAATAATTAACAGCATAGAAAAGTAAATAACATTATATGTAATAATAAAAGCTTACTCAACTAATAATACGTAATATTAAAAAAACATTTAAAAAAGTTATTAAAGGTTCTCGCGATGCTTAGTAATTTTTTGTTTGAAATTTATTGGCGATATTCCTAACAAGAAACCTCCATATCGTTTCGCTTTCGGCTGAAAATCTTGGTTGGTTGATTACTCAAAGCTCAATAATAAAAATGAAATATTGTTACTAAATAATAGGCAAACAGGTTAGAGCGCCACACATCTTTGTCTTTGCACCCTTTCCCAAGCTTCCACCACATTCATACATCTTATAAATAAAAATGTAACCTACTTAAACCGCCCCAGCCAACTGTCAGCCATCATGGCACCAAATAGGGGAAAGAAATACACGAACATAGTGAAGACGTGGTAGATGACGATGGAGTCATCTTCGGAGAAGTCCAGTTTGTCCTTCAAGTAGAGGACCAAGATTGCTGGAAAGAGGAAACGAATTAGATAGGTTACTTCAGTAAAAAAACAGGTCGCTAGTCGGAATTTTCTGTTGAGATTTCAATAATAATAATTTATGCCAGACCATCATAGGCAAAACCATTTAGCAGGCGTCAAAACTATTTATACAACCGGAAAACTAGTTAATCTACATTATATTTGGAGTCGATTTTGTGGAATAATTTTTTTGATTTGACCCATAGTTTTCGAGATAATTGAGTACGAATTTGATTTTTTTTTCGATAAATTTGTGCAAATTACTATCAAATATCTCGTATTTAGTCAAATTAATTCTATCCATAAAGAAAACAAAATAAAAAAACGCGTTTTAATAAGAATTGAGCAATTTTACATCTGCCATACTTAGGAAAACTTTTGTGAGAAGAAAAAACATTTTTTTCATTCGTTACGCATTCGACTCAAAATGTGACGTAGATTCACCAGTCCTCGGGTTGTACTACGAGTTCTGTTACACCATGTATTAATTAATGAATTAATTAATAATAGAACTATGGATTATACTCAGTATAGCATTTTGTACCCAGTGTATATTCTATCAAAGTTTTCTTAAGGCTATTCGATATTCTCTTGGAAATAAATATATTAAAAACCACTCATTAAAACATATTTTTAGCAAATCTATTATCAGGATCAGATAGATGCATTATTTAAAAGCGAATTACATCATTAATTAAACAGTGCTTCCACCATTATTTAAATGTATGTTTTTACTAACGTTTTTGTTGAAATTTTTAACAAAATAAACACTTGTGAGCATGCCTTAAGTAAGTCGGGATGAATGTGCGACAGTATTTAAAAACATAATATTGTGATAATAAAATAATAGATGTTTTCATGTACACCTAATAAATTATTATAATAAGTCTGTAAGGTATAAGTGTAATAAAGAATGGAAACAATAAAAAGTATTGTAAATAACAGGCTACGACTGCAAACTGCAAGTCATAGTTTAGCAAAATGAGTCTTATTTACTGAATAGAAAAGACTAGGTATTCTCTGTTAAGGCCCCTTACGGGGTCCCCCATACATTCATGTACGTCAGGGCAATATTCCCTTGTACTTCATGGTTCATTAAATAAAAATGAAAAAAATATGACGTAATTATTAATTCTTTTTCTAGTGAATTATCGGACTAAATTTTTATTTAAATATTTCGTTGAATCACAATTAATTTAAAGAAACCCCCTGTTTTTAATAACATTTGATGCATAACACAAAAACAGTACATATAAGATTTTAAAAAAAAATGTATTAAAGAATACGTATATATCTAGTGCATTATCTGATTAAAATTTGTAAAACATTAGTGGATTTTTGATTATATTAAATTCCGTAGATTTTACTATATTAAATTAAAAAAAGGTTATAGTGTACGCGATGCACGCGATGTACGCGATGCAAATAATAATGAAACCAAACAGCGCGACGTTCGATCGGATTTGGTCGTGTTTTAACGAGCGCTCATCCGGCGCCTACCACATTTTACAATTAACAAAGGGTGGACCTAGTAGCCCCTTAAGCCCGCTACACACGTAACGATATATCGTTGCGATTAATCTGTGCAAACCGATTTTCGCGGATTTATCGATCGTGTGTATAGTAAATCGTTGCAGATTATCGTTCATCGGTGGCAGTTGCAATTTCTATTAGACAAATCGTTATCGATTGCGCTTGGGCAGTTTTATCGTCGCGTGTGGATGGCGATCGCTCAGATCTTTCACGAGGACTTATTGCTTCTCTCATTACAGTATTTTGTTTTTGTATTAGTGGAGTAACTGAAGCCAGCAGATTTGAGTATGTCTCCTCATTCATCCTCAAATAATTATGCCAATCTTTCTCATACCAACTTATTTAATAAGTTGGTATGAGAAAAAAGCTTCCTTTTCATGAGCCAGTCTTTACACCACACACTCGATATCGAAGGCGCGTGGAGACACTAGGAACGTTCGATTTATCTGCACAGTCTGAAATCGCTACGATATATCGTTACGTGTGTAGCCGGCTTTAGCGATCTAAGATAAAATAAGAATATTATAATGTTCTGTACGCATTAAATTTGAATTTAAATGCGATACGTTACATTCTGATCTTATCCAACATGTAAGTTTCAAATTGGTGAAATAAATTAAAAATTAAAATGATATGCATTTTAATACTAAATTGTCATTAATTAATTTTTTAATATTTTTTATTTATTTCCCCACTTGTTATAGCTACCTTTAGTGAATTTGTAAATAGTAGGTACGTTAACACAGCAATGCAAAAATTATAATTATACAAATCACTACATAAAAACATATTTTAAGGATAATAGGAAAATTATATGAAATGATATTTTTTGTCAAAGTTCGTAAGATAAGTGATAAGAAATTTACATATTTTTAAGTTAAAAAGGAAAAAAAATTAATTAGCAACCATAATTTCAAACCATTGTGCTATTAAAATAACGTTTAATTTATAATTTCTCTAAGGTTTCTTAAAAAGAAAACATTCTTAAAACATGTAAGTATTAGATAGAAATAAAAATAAATCTTACTTCGCATTCCATAGTAAGAGAATCGCTCGCAGAATTCATTTGTGACAATAAAACCAATGGATTTTGGGTAGGGGTATTTCTGCAACAAAATTAGTACATTATTAGTTTAATTATTAGAATAATTAATTTTAAAAAAATATGTGCACCATACTGAATTAGAAAATATTATATATCAGAGTTAAAAGGGCATTTCCCCTCAAAATAGAGTTATCTACATGGTGTTACAAAACTCGTAGCACAACCCGAATGCTGGTGAATCTACATCATATTTGGAATCGAATTTGTAATATGACTTTTTAATCTGAGCTTAAAATATATAAAAATATTTTTTTCTTCTCATAAAAGCTTTTATTAGTACGACAGATTAAGTAAACTAGCACAAATTTACTTTAAAATGCTGTTTTTGCTTTTGTTTTTTTTATGCATATGATTAATTTGACTAAATACATGATATTTGATAACAATTTGCAAAAAATTCTCGAAAAAAAAAAATTTTTTTACTCAATTTTCTCGAAAACTATGAATCATATAAAAAAAATTCTACAAAATCGACTCCAAATATTATGTAGATTCACTGGTTTCCATTTGTACATCAAGTTTTGTTACACCATGTATTTACATTTGTGTAATCTATAAAAGCATACCTACAAAAGTCAAAAGCATTTACTTCATTATTCCATAGAACACAAAGATAGTGAGGAGTTATATTGTCTTCGCGGCCTCTAAATTTTTTTTAGAATAAAATATATTAAATAAAACATAAAATAAAATGCCGCAAGAGTTTTTTTGAATTCACAGCAAAGTTTTTTGAATTCATTTTTTTTGTGTAAGTATCCGATACTGAAAACCTTTAAGCTAAAATGCCTTCCTAACATTTATCTACAGTATTTTTGTATTTATCTTATAAAATCAGTAAGTAGGTACCGGAAAGCCATAGAATATTGGGCTGTGAGTTTTTTTGTAGGCAATTTTTTAGTTAATACTAGAACTGAATTAGAATGCTAAAAACATAGTTTAGGTCATTATCATCATCATCATACCATATCCGCTCCCTAAGTGGAGCGTATGGAATCCACAAAATGCCTCCAGGCCAAGCGATCGGCCGCCAGCTCCCGTGCATCCTCCCAAGTCAAGTCCACGTCACGCAGCTCTGACGCAAACTGCCGACGAATCGTCAACAGTGGACGACCAGGACGCCGAGAACCTGATGCCTTGTAAAATAGGCAAGCATGTTAAGGCTCTCGGGAGGCATACGTAGTATATGGCCTAGCCAGCAGAAACAGCTTCGCCGGATGACAGTAGATACCAAGGGTTGCTGTGTTCCTTACAAAGTCAAACCACCGCACACCTAATATTCTTCTAAGACACCTATTCTCAAAACTCAAAAGTCTGCTATCTTGGGCCCTGTAGTAGAGGTTCAAGCATTTAAATATTTACCTAAGAAAAACGAAACACTTTTGTGGCAATAGGGTTCTTCCCGATAGCATGAATATCCTTGAAAATGTTCTAAATATTTAAAATATATTTTTACAATTCCAACGATATAAAACACAATGATCAAAAATGTTGTTTTCATTTATAAATTTATGTTTTAAAAACACGAAATTACGAATGACTTTTAACGCCCGTTATTGGCTAATGACGTCATACCCGTCCATTATAAAAGGCGGGAAATTCATTACGAAGTGAGCGCCCATATTGATGTTACATCACACCGCATGCGCGCCAAATGGAGGATTATGCGAGCGATTTAAAAAAGGGCTAGAAAATTCATATGACATCGTAAAAATTTCAAAAAAATTCCCTTGAAATTGTTATTTTTCAATCAATTTTTTGAAATAAAAAAAAGAAAATCGAAAGAACCCAATTATTGTTCCTAAAGGTACTAAAAATATCTAATTCTGGCGCAAAGTTCCGAATGAAGTTAGAGATAACGCATCCTGGAGTTTGAAAAGTCGTGTCTGTGCTAGGCCTTGCTGTGACGAAATTAGTTGAGGATGACCATTACTTTGGTGATGGTCTATACATATTGTGTCTATACTAGACTTGGTGATATGAAGTAATTAATTCGTCATTTTAAATTATTTACAGGTCTAACAACAAAGAATAAAAAAGTCGCAAAAAACAAAAGTCGAAAAAAATCGTTAAAAATCACAAAACATGAAAACCTATAAGAAAGTTATCTCATGAAAGACATGCAAATTTACAAACTGCAACTCCACTAGCATTCTTCATAATAGAGATTATAAGCTAAATTAATTTTATTACTATAGTATATGTAGGTAGGTACATCAGTAAACAGTCGACAAGTCGCTTATGAAACACAATAAATAGTCGCTTTTATCGCACAAAAAAACAAATTAAAATTACAAAATAATACGCACATTTTGTTTATAAACATTCTAGAAGAATGCATGGTTTCACTGTAAATTGTCAATGCGCCTTAATATTACCCACCTAAACGAAGCCTCATACTTCGATGATGCAGTGCAATTATATCTAGGAATTGAGTTTTAAGTGTATGCAATTGTTTAAAACTAGTGTTAGTGACGTTTAAACAGTATTTATGTGCATTGGAGTGTTAGTGTTACAACACTTAAGCCTTTGTGTTAAGTTGGTGTCGATGTCGTTAAATTGAGGGCATTACAAACAATATTAACTCTTTGGGCAACACAAACACAATAAAAACAGAAAAACATAATATACCCATATAATTTATTACTTAGTCAAATCACTACAATATAGGAAAAAAAATCATCAAAAACAGCATTTTAATAAGAATTTGTGAAATTTTACTTAATCTGCGGTAGGTAGGTAGGGGCACTTAAAAACTATTATGGCATTTTTTTTTTAAGCTTCTAAGATTCTAAAGTCATATTACACATTCGACTCCAAATATGATGTAGATTAAACAGTTTTCGGGTTGTACTGCGAGTTATGTAACTCCGTGTATATAATTATGTACATCCATCTAATTACACAGTACAATGCGTCTATTTTGTCTAGATTATGGTTAATGAGGGTTTCGCAAAGATTACAATTTCATTAAATTTAAAGAGCCTTAATAAAAGGTGTAGATTGCTGCCTTTGCTTGTAGTGGTCTCACTGATAATGGTTCTCTAATCGCGTGCAGCGTGCAACACGGAACATGATCAGCGTAGTGAAGAGGTCACAATGAGTTTGACAAGGTTACAATTGAACAGGAAGTCTCAGAATAGTGTGTAATGCCATTACGACCAAAATTATTTTAAATTGAAGAAAAACACACTCCTATTCGTATTTGGGACGGACACACACGGTGAGGTTATTATATTTATTATTGTATTCATTTAGGTACTGTGGTGCCTGGACACTGAGACATAGAGGGTAAGAGCCCCCGCAGACTACAGACTTTGTATCGGGTGATAATTTAGTCACGATTTTAATCAGTATGAAGATGTGGTATGCAACAACGATCGTTGTAGTTATGCGCACTTGCATACATCTTCAAACTGATTAAAAGCCCGATTAAACTATCGCCCGATAAAAAATCTGTAGTCTGCGGGGGCTCTAATGAGATAGCTGATGAACTGGCAAGGCTAGGGGCGGAAACAGTCCTAATAGGCCCAGAACCCTACTGTGGGTTGCCGAAATGTGCTATTCGAAATGAACTCAATCGGAGGCCCACAGTCGGAGCATGAAGATCTGGCTTAACACTCCTGGAGCTCAATCACAGAAAACTATCGACGTAGTTAAAAACGTGATAACCACGTCTGCTAACGCTAACCATTTGACCGATCACAATGAACATACGTTCATACAACGTTCGTGCGGTTGGCCGAGCACTGCCATAGATGATAATAAAATATCGCGGCTAAACGTCAAACGTCAAATCAAGAAAGTCAACGCGCGTGTCGGATTGTTTATTATGTCGACTGCTTTTTCTCAATATTTGGCTTGCCGAACGCCGGCTAAATGAAATACGGCACTCGAGAAAGATTGAAAGAAGATATGTGCGAAGAAGATATATCTCGGGAAATGGCTCGCGACTTGATGCGCTCGTTTAATAATCCCGATCGATAACTTTTAACGCGTGTTCCATTGTGATCGCGAAAAACGTTAAACATCCATGGGTAAGAATCGTTATCATCTCGCTTATATTACCGCGTCGATAGTAGTGATCTGTGATCGAGCTCCAGGGCAACGTCATGCGAGAAGCAATCCTTAAAGGAATATTCAATAGCGATGTACCGAATAGTCGGTGAAAGCCGACTATCATGGGTACATCTATACAAAATTTTCTAAAAATAAACGCTTTCAAAGGGTTAATTTCATAACACCCACTATATTAACAAACTCCACTGTCAAAAGACTCCAGCAACTCAAGCACTTTTAGCAATAATAAACGAATCTAGACTTTACGCCATCACTAGACGTAGATGCCTATTGATGACGCAGTGAGTGACGTAGTGGGTAACTAGACACCTAGGACACAGGTAGTATTTATTCAAGTACGGAATGTCACTTCTCTGAAATTCTTGCTCGAATCTGCCACGTTTTGATTTTAGAAAGTTTTCAAAAGTAAAATCTTAAAAAAGAATAAAAGTGTAATACACCTATCAAAGGTGTAATTTTGAATTTCAAAGCCGAAATGTATCCTTTAGATTTAAGCGAATTTATTTAAATGATTTAAAATGTTGAATATTATATGTTAAAGTATTTAAGTATTTAAAAATATAACTTTATTAATTTACTATTTATTATTTATTATTATTTGAATTATGGACCATGGTGGTGGCGGTGTAGGTACTATTTTAGAACAAAAATAATTATTACCTAATACATGCCGATATATTTAAAATAGTTCTTCGAAGGATAAATTAGTATTCAAAGCTTTAAAATGTTGAAACTTCCCTTTGAAAAAAAAAACTGTATGTTATTTTTTTTTATATTTTTATTTTTTTTTAAATTTAATTTTGTTTACGGACTCTTAAGTCCATTTCAAACAAAAAAAATATTCTAGAACACATATATACACAGGTACAATTAAAATAAGATACAATTAAGGAAATAAAAGCTAGGGACAACATTTAAAGTATACATTTAAATTAACTACAATTACACGAGACAAGATCTGGTCTACTTTAGTGATTGTTTAAATCTGGAAAAAAGTCTTAACACCAAAAAAAAGTCCAGATAACTGTCTCGAGTTTACAATGCGACACAATCGGGACATTGTGCATGCAAGCCATAGTTTTGAGGCTCACTTCATTATTTCATAAACGGCGGATCGGTACAATTGATGTCACTTGTTCCAGTAACGATGGTAAATCAGTTAAGCCATATTTAACTTAAACTTAAATATCGGAGTCAATGTTATTTCTCTAGTTTTTGTACGAGTTGAGATATTTAAACCTATTATACAAAATAAAACACATAATGCTTTATTATTTAACTAAACTTAAAAAAAAAATAAATTAGTTCATTTAAAAATAGTGTATCTATTTTTTTTTTGTGGGAAAATTGCCTATAAAAAACTAACTACATCTCTGCTAATTTTTATTGTTTAGTTATTTAAACATTATTGTTTTTGCCATAAGACAGACAATTACTTTAAACAACACAATATAGTCATGACATATTAAAGCTGTGGTAATGACAATAATAAACAAGTGTGAGTTATTTTGGAAAACAACTACATAATTGGTAAATAATTGGAAAATAATAATCGACTTAGGTTATTCTGATATTATTTCGAGGAACGATATATTTACAAACATAGTCATCCAATTTTTATGGAGTATGTTTTATCCGAAGAATAAAGATATGTTTTAAAGATCCTTGGTTTTATGCTATATTATATGGGCTGTTCAGAGCTGATTAATGAATGGCAGAAGATGTATGGATCAAATATTTAATTTGCATTACGCTTTTGTTGACTTACAAAAAGCATTTGATCGTGTTGATAGGAAAAAGTACTTATTTGTACAAAGACAGCACAGCGTGTGTAAGGGTAAATGTAAATGGGTCATTCACGTCGTGGTTTGACTTCCCTAAAGGAGTCAAACAGGAATGCTTGGTGTCACCATGGTTGTTTAAACATATATACATGGATAAGTTATGTATGTATAAAACTACTGAAAAATATGGGTGTGGTAGTGAGAATGAGTAATGTAATAATTGTTAGTTGCCTTTTGTACGCTGATGACGCAGTGCTTCTTGCTAATAGCGAAGAGGAATTGCAGTCCTTGGTTACAAAGGTTTACGATATGTGCAAGGAGAGTGACTTTGTTAATGAATGTGGAAAAGTGTCAAGTCATGTTTTTTAAAAAGAAATGTGAATATGACTAAGTGTACGATTGTAGTTAATGGAGACAGCTTGTGGATTTGTAAATCTGGGAAGCATGTTCACTAGGGATGGAAATATGGACAAGGACATTAAAAGGAGGGTTGGTGCCGGTAACAGAGCTAATGGCGCCTTAAAGTCGGTAGTATCTAATAAGTGCTTATCAAAAGAGGCTAAATTGGCAGTTTATAATGAAGTTCTGGTACCATCCCTTATGTATGGAAGCAAAGTATAGAGTTGGAAATAGAAGGGCGAAAATAGATTGTATGCTGTTGAAATGCGATCTTTCAGGCAAATGTGTGGTAAAACTATGCATGATAGGTGTACTAATGTCGAAATAAGAGCAGAGTGCAAGGCTTAGGATAAGCATTATCGACATAACTAAGAAAGGTCTCTTATGATGGTTCGGTCATGTAGAGCGAATGAATGATGAAAAAACGGCTAAAAGAATCTGTGATGCAAGTGAGCCTGGATGCAGAAGTCGAGGAAGGCCGAGAAAGACGTGGCATGATCAAGTACAAGTGCTTGAAAATGGGCATGTGAAAAGTCGGAACAATCGACGTGCGTACATGCGGACATTTCTGTCCATGTGAGAAAAGTCTAAGTCGATATATTACTAACTAACTAATCATCACGTCATTTCACCGAAGGGGTAGGCAGAGAGGATAGAACGCCTGGCACTGTCCTGGCACACTTCCCTTGCTTCCTCCACATTCATACATCTTCTCATTTGTCAGATTCGTCGATTGTTCCGACTTTTCACATGACCACTTTCAAGTATTTGTTATACTTGATAATGGCATGTCTTTCTCGGCCCTCCTCGACTTCTACATCCAGACACACTCGTATCGTACATCTTTGACAGTTTTGATGGAACAGTACCGAAATATAATACCCCAAAGGTTGACTTTATTGAGTTAATGCAGTTTAGTATTCATGGTGCGTACTGTTAAATTTACTCTGTCTAATTTTCCAGTTAAAACACATTTATTATAATTTTACTATAATTAGTAACTGAGATGATAAAATAATATAATATCTAAATCAGTATATACAGCTGCGGGCGACAAAACTTAAGTCATAGCTATTACGAGCATCGTGTTTTTAGATCCAATCATGAATATTTAATACTTAATTAATAAATCCTATTTTCGCCAAAACTTCATTAATTATGGAACACTTCAGAAGCAGAAAAAGTGAATTCAATTGAAATGTGAAAACCAACGAATTTCATATTCCTAAGCCTTAATTCTCTTATTGATGTTAACACATCAGTATTACCGACTTTGTTCATATGTTATGAAATCAATAGAACCATGGCTTAATGTATTTATTTAAAAAAAAAAACGAAACAGTTCGTATGATATACCTACGTAAATAATTCAATTTCGAGGGTGCTTTCAATTAGTCTTGATAACTCTTTTAATTCTCTCCTATGGCTGCGAATCGTGGCACCTAACCAGGGCCCAAGATAGCAGACTTCTGAGTGCAGAAAATAGGTGTCTTAGAAGAATTTTAGGTGTGCGGTGGTTTGACTTTGTAAGGAACACAGAGGTGAGGCAACCCTTGGAATCTACTGTCATCCGGCGAAGGCGTTTTCGGCTGGCTAGGCCATATACTACGTATGCCTCCCGAGAGCCGCCACCATGCTTGCCTATTTTTCAAGGCATCAGGTTTTCGGCGTCCTGATCGTCCAATGTTGACAATTCGTCGGCAGTTTGCGTCAGAGCTGCGGGGCGTGGACTTGACTTGGGAGGACGCACTGGAGCTGGCGGGCGATCGCTTGGCCTGGAGGCAGTTTGTGGATTCCATATGCTCCACATAGGAGAGCGGATATCGGGATATGGTATGATGATGATGATGATGATGATTCAATTAGTCAGAAAGCAGGAAATGAGTGATGCTTTATTGGGATTTGAACCTAGTGATTCTAAATCCGCAGTCCCCGAATCTACCACTATACCGGTTGAATATTAAAAAACTTCAATATTAAATATTACTTTACTAACTAACCATCACGCCATTTCCCTGAAGGGGTAGACAGAGAGGATAGAACGCCACACCACTCTGTCCTGGCATACTTCTCTTGCTTCCTCCACATTCATACATCTTCTCATGCGTCGATTATTCCGACTTCTTACATGCCCACTTTCAAGCACTTGTTTTATTTGATCTTGAATATAACTTAGGAAATGAATAATTTTTTAAAATTACATTCGCGATTAAAACACAATACAATTTATTGATAATAAATTAGTGTGATACAAAATATGCAATTATCAGGTATTTATCGAAATTTTACGAGCTGTTATTAAATTAAGATATACTTACATCCATTTGTATTCAGAGTTTATCTATTCGTTATCGGGGATTAGGGAGATGACATGCAACATTAATAAAATACCTACGTAATGGGCTTCTGTGAATCACAAAATCATCAGTGCAATCCGTTCGTAAATCGGATAATTAATAATCGAGATATAATCATTTATAGTTTTTTTCCGCATACGGTCGGAGACGTCACTCATCGCCTATTATACAAAATCTTTACAAAAATCAAACTTAAAATGAGTGTATCTCTGTTAATAATTAACCGATTTATAAACGGATTGCACCGATGATCTTGTGATTTTTTTTCCTTTTTTAATTCCATTAATTTTTTTTTTGAATAAGTTCAAAATTCAATGTCGTTTTTTTAGTACTGTTGCTCGATCACAGATCAGTATCAACTCGGTAATAAGCGACGTGATAACGATTTCTTACCCATGGATGTTTAACGTTTTCGCGATCTCAATGGAACACGTGTTAAAATTATCGATCGGGATTATTAAACGAGCGCATACTAGTCGCGAGCCATTTCCCGAGATATATCTTATTCGCACAAATCTTCATTCAATCTTTATTATAATTTAGCCGGTTTTCAGCAAGCCAAATATTGAGAAAAGCAGTCGACATAATGAAAAATCCGACAAGCGCGATGATTTGACGTTTGACGTACGGCCGTGTTAAAGCGTAGTTCGGCTCCGCTCGGCTCAGATCGTCAATGTTCGGGTCAGCGATCGCTGTATTGAACGATATGTCATTGTGATCGCTCAAATCGTTAACGTTAGCACGGCATTAGCACGTTTTTAACTACGTCGATAGTTATCTGTGCTTGAGCTACTGGAATGTAAGAAATGCGCACATTATGCAGGACCGAAAAGTGAACAGTTTCTTGTACAGAAAACTGTACAGTCTGTTAAAAGACACGCTTAAAATTATGTACCTATATTTTTTAAGCGATCGTAAGTTATTATCGTATTTTGTATATCGTAAATTGTTAATACAGCTAATAAAATAAAACATTCAATACTTGGTGTAACAATAATCGATATACAAGTGGGAATCCGGTGAATCTACGTCATATTAGGGGTCGATTTTGTAGATTTCTTTATTTTTATTTGACCCATAGCTTAAAAAAAATCGAAGTACAAAATCGAGTATGAAATTGTTTTCTTTTTCTATAAATTTTGGCAAGATGTTATCAAATATAATTTATTTTGTCAAATTAATAGTATCCATAAATAAAACAAAACAAAAAAAACCGCATTTTAATAAGAATTTGTGCTATTTTACTTAATCAAAACATTAACTGTCAGTTCTTCGATTCTGTAAGTGTTTTTAAACTACTGCGCATACGATTTTGTACTGAATTCGTATGCGCAGAAGTGTCTAAAACCTTAGAGAATCGCACCGCAGTAGCTCAAGCACAGATAACTATCGACGTAGTTAAAAGCGTGCTAATCACGTGCTAACGCTAACGATTTGAGCGATCACAATGACATACAGTTCAATACCGCGATCGCTGAGCCGAGCATTGACGAAGTGAGCCGAGCGGAGCCGATCTACGCTATTATCGCGGCCTTACGTCAAACGTCAAATCATCGCGCTTGTCAGATTTTTTATTATGTCGACTGCTTTTCTCAATATTTGGCTTGCCGAAAACCGGCTAAATTATAATAAAGATTGAATGAATATATGTGCGAATAAGATATATCTCAGGAAATGGCTCGCGACTAGTATGCGCTCGTTTAATAATCCCGATCGATAACTTTTAACGCGTGTTCCATTGTGATCGCGAAAACGTTAAACATCCATGGGTAAGAAATCGTTATCACGTCGCTTATTACCGAGTCGGTACTGATCTGTGATCGAGCAACAGGTCAGCCAAACATCTATCGTGCCGAGCGACCATTCAATATTCCATACAGTTTTCGCTTTAAACGGTACAGTTTGCTAACTGCACAGGAAACCGTACAGTTTTCTGTCCCGTATAAAGTTCGCTTAAGCATGCATAGGCATAACTATTTTATTAAAAAAATATATATATATATCTAAATTTCTTAAGCAGATATTTACACGACAAAAAATCAGTTTGCATGTTAAATATTAATGTTTCATTTTATATTTGTTATGTAGGTATCTAAATGTGAAATCTAGTATTTAAATTACATGCAAGCATACAAATAAATAGCTATAATTACATTTAGACAACAACCCACTAAAACAACTGAGATTTGTGTAATTTTTGACTAATATACATTTACTTAGCTCATAAATAAACAAATCAAGTTTAACTTTCACAGACCACTTATCATTTCTCAAAAAAAAAAACTAGTAGCAGTTAACAACTTTCCAATGGAATTTCGTAGAAAGAGAAACATGTTATTTTACCCGCAAGATAAAAACAGAGAAAAATATTCTTATTACAGAGGTGCGAATAAAATTCATGCACTTCAATGCAACAATTTACAGTGAACACACAAAACCACGCATTTTTCTAATATTCTGAACAACATTTTGAACGTGTTCAAATACTTGTACACAAATCTGGATTTTATCCCAAGACAGGATATTAAGAATTAGATTTACCTTAACTTGACTGTTTTCTACGTCGAACGTCATTTTGGTCACTGGATAACAATTGTTATCATGATCCACCAAAACACTCACTCTGAAGGGATGCACTCAAGGGCTATGAGCCCATTATTCTTCAGCACAGAACTCACCGGTGATTATTCGATTATTCGACCGACACCGTTAGGATTAACTCGGTGGCAAGGTATGTAGTCGGCGCTCGTCAAGTCGGTCGGTCTCTGACTGATCACTGACTGCTACCCTGCTGCCGATAATTATGTGGTCAGACGCGGTGGTCGGAGCCGATGAGAGCCGATCACGATTCACGATACTCTCACGATCACGAATCACGGTCGCTTTCTGAAGCCGTTCTCGTCACAGCATACTTGGTTTACGACACGACGGTGTGTGACCCACAAATCCTATTCGCCTTCCTCAGGGGAATCCACCGCACTATTTATTTATTTATTTATACATTAACAGTTTATATTTATCGTGACCCGACTTGCTAGAGTTTATGCTCTACATACATTAATCATTATATAAATAAAACACTTTGATTTTTTGTCCACTGAGTTTTTTTTTTTAACACGACATGTTTCGGACACGCAGAACTGTCCATCTACAGGTGTATTTTAAAACATGTTTTAAAATACACCTTTTTAAAACATGTTTTAAAATACACCTGTTTTAAAATACACCTGTAGATGGACAGTTCTGCGTGTCCGAAACATGTCGTGTTAAAAAATAAACTCAGTGGACAAAAAATCAAAGTGTTTTATTTATATAATTCAATATGTTATTCCACAATGTTAACGCCGATTAATAAATAAGTTAACTCAATGTTTGTAGCACTCACTTTGTAGTTTTCCATAATTATGAAATTAAACAACTTTTGTTTTAAACTACTTTTTTATTATTTAATAATCCAACCGGTTTCGGAGACACTACTCCGAAACTTATTACTTAATTTTAAATTATTTTTTATACAAATCCCTGATGAAGGAGTAGTGTCTCCGAAACCGGTTGGATTATTAAATAATAAATAGACAAATTACTGGATTATACCCATGCTGGGCTGATATCAGATATTATTGATATCCCAACAGAGACAGAGAAACTCTGGAAACGAATGTGGGTTACCTAGGCGTTTACAGGGCTTATGACCTGTCATTGGCTGGGTTCTCAACAGATGACACCAGCATAGAAAAATTCTGTAAAGACGATTTCAATATATAGTAGTTCCAAAATTTGTCGTATATGGTTATCAGATGATGGGCGGAATGGGGATGTTGTAGTACGTCAAGTGGCCACTTAACCCAGCCAATGACAGGTCATGAGCCCTGTAAACGCCTAGATAACCCACATTCGTCTCCAGAGTTTCTCTGTCTCTGTTGGGATATCAATAATACATATAAATATGTTTCAACTGAATCTATTTGTGAAACGAAATAATATAAATACACGGAATTAAACTAAGTCAAAAATATATTTGAATAATGCATGAATTTTAGGTTAAACGATCAACATAAGCAACATTTTGAGTGTGTCCAAATACTTGTAGACCTGCAGATAGCAGAAATTACCAAAGTAACTATTTTAGTTCGAAAAAGGTCATAATTACGTTCTAGAACCGTTCTAGACTCGCATCGCACAATATCTTCTGGTCCTATTTTTAAGAGAGCTCTCAGAAAAACGTTTCTACACCGTATTTATTATTTAAAAAATATAAATATGCACATAATATTATTGAAGACACGTCACGCTAACCCAATTGCTAATTAATAATATTCCTAATGTAAAACTGGAAGGTACGCTTATCAGAAAAACCGCATTTACACCGTTCGCGATTGTTGTAATTTATTCTAATTACATGACGCATTATCGAAACAAAACACTACAACATAATTTTTCAATCATTGTAAATAGTAAAAAAACAAACGCATCCCTGAATCATTTGCAATTAACTATTGCGGTAATTATGCATGCGTTAATCATACAAATACCTCATTTCATCGTCATAATTATTTACGTACAACGTCTGTTCACCCCTTAGAGTAATGACGCGCAGGCTATAGAGGGGCCCTAACGGTCAAAAAGCATTCTATGATTGTCAAACACGAAGTTGGCTATAGTTTGCAGCAAAACAAATGCCAATGTTTTACAAATGCCTAATGCGGCCTTGGCATATCGACAGTAATCAACTGTCACTCTCAACAGTAAACATACTTTAATTTACAAATTGATCACCTAAATTAAGAAAAACTGGTAAATAATGTAAATATGTTGATAAAAGAAAAGTTTTTATACAAAAATAATACCCATGTTAGGACATATATGCCAAAATCAATGTAAATCAAAATAAATTATTTAGCGAAATCAATTACCTGTGAAATGTGACTCCTTTAACACCTTTGACACTCTTACTGCTACAACCAAGCATACTACAATTCACCATTGCCGTTTTTGATGATTAAAATCAGGAAGTATCCACGTTATTTACTAGCAAAGCGACGAAAGTGACCGTTACGCGTCTGTTGTCAAACAAATAATAATGGCCGCCAGCAGAGTGAAGTTGTCGCTAACCAAAAATTTGCAACGCCTCCGCTCTATGGGAAACGGCGAAAGGGCCTCTCTATAGCCTGCGCGTCATTACTCTAAGGTTCACCCTAAGACAATAATATAAATGATGAATGATTTGTAAATGTACCTACATCTACATGGGAATAATGTCTCATTTATTGTAGTGATTTCTCCAAAGTCTCGTGATTATAAACGGTAATCATCATCATACCATATCCGCTCCCTATGTGGAGCATATGGAATCCTCAAACTGCCTCCAGGCCAAGCGATCGTCCGCCAGTACCCGTGCATCCTCCCAAGTCATGTCCACGTCCCGCAGCTCCGACGCAAACTGCCGGCGAATTGTCAACAGTGGACGCCGAGAACCTGATGCCTTGTAAAGTAGGCAAGCATGGTTAAGGCTCTCGGAAAGCATACGTAGTATATGGCCTAGCCAGCTGAAACGCCTCCGCCGGAAGACAGTAGATACCAAGGGTTGCTGTGTCCGTTGCCTCACCTCTGTGTTCCTTACAAAGTCAAACCACCGCACACCCAAAATTCTTCTAAGACACCTATTTTCAAAACTCAGAAGTCTGCTGTCTTTGGCCCTGGTTAGGTGCCACGATTCGCAGCCATAGAGGAGAACAGGTGTGATGCAGGAGTTATAAAGGCGGCATTTTGTTTTAACCGAGTAAACATCCGATCTCCAGACAGCTTTCATAGTGTTGAATGCGTACAATAATAATGATTTGGAGGAAAAATAAACTGACATAGTTGTCGTTTACATTTATCAATGAAAAATGCACCACAAAGACAAAGGAATCACGTACCAGTAGCTCGATCACAGATCACTATCGACGCGGTAATAAGCGACGTGATAACGATTTCTTACCATGGATGTTAAACGTTTTCGCGATCACAATGGAACACGCGTTAAAAGTTATCGATCGGGATTATTAAACGAGCGCATCAAGTCGCGAGCCATTTCCCGAGATATATCTTCTTCGCACATATCTTCTATCAATCTTTCTCGAGTGCCGTATTGCATTTAGCCGGCGTTCGGCAAGCCAAATATTGAGAAAAGCAGTCGACATAATAAACAATCCGACACGCGCGTTGACTTTCTTGATTTGACGTTTGACGTTTAGCCGCGATATTTATTATCATCTATGGTGCTCGGCAACGCGAACGTGGTATGAACGTATGTTCATTGTGATCGGTCGAATGGTTAGCGTTAGCACGTGGTTAGCACGTTTTTAACTACGTCGATAGTTATCTGTGATTGAGCTCCTGGTAATAAAAAATATTTAAAAAATGTAAATATTTTAATAAGGCAATAAACTTGTGTCATATTTAATCGTATTGCATAGAAAAAGAGGCTTTATGATTACCGAATGGGTAGATTTGGTAAAATTTAAATGTTCGGCACTTGATCATAATAGTATTTGTTTGCACCAAGTTACATACAAGGTACTTGAGACTCGGTTCAACCAAATTCTATTAAATTATAAGAATCTTTAAAAACAGTGGAACATCTGAATAATAGCATTAATAATAAATATATATGTATATAAATTCTGTTAAAAATATGAATCCACCGACATTTTGTTAAAATTTGTCACTAATGTTGAAATGTATTTATTCAAATAGGTAGCGTACATTAATATTGTTATGCCTTCCACGTCTTTGGGTTACAGTTATATGAGGTGGGACTCCGGATTAGAATCCCTATGTTCAAATCCTGTTTCACGACAACTTGTTTTCTATATAAATATAACATTTTGAATGTGTACAAATACTTGTAGACAAATTTCTGGATTACACCCATGCTGGGCTTACATCAGATATTATGAGAAAATCACTTGTTATGTGATATTACGAACGCGAGTTCAATATATTATATGTAAGTTTTAAAAATTTGTCATATATGGTTATCAGATGATGAGCGGAATGGGAATGTTGTAATACATCAAGTGGCCATTTAACCCAGCCAATGACAGGTCATAAGCCCTGTAAACGCCTAGATAATCCGCACTCGTTTCTAGAGTTTCTCTGTCTCTGTTGAGATATCAATAATACATAAAAATATATTTCAACTGAATCTATTTGTGAAACGAAGTAAATAAATATACGGAATTAAAGTCAAAAATATGTTTGAATAATGCATGAATTTTAGGCTAAACGATCAACATAAGCAACATTTTGAGTGTGTCCAAATACTTGTAGACAAAAACTGGATTTCACCCATTACGGGCTAATAATTACAATTTGACATCTCAACAGAGACGAGAAATTTGGAAGGGAAAAAAAAAGCGTTTTCCTAGTAGGTGATATAAATTCGGTAAAATCTCACTTGCAATCATAAAGGTTTCCTGCTAAACATGCTTGGCAATTTTCTCAAAGGATGACAGAGAGTGTTTCACATGTGAAGCGTCGCGCTATTTTACTGTATAATGTGCAGATATGGATAAATCAAAAAACTAGGTGTTATGTGGGGAATGTTATTTATTTAGTTTATTTAAAACATATAGCAAAAGTACAAATAAAAAAATACTAAATTTGTCTCACCCGTGCCGAGGACTAATTTTTAACAATTTTTATTATTTTTTAATTACTAACATACAATGGAATCCATACAAGTGTGTTTTGAATTGATGTAAAGATTAAAATATGAAAGAAGACTATCTATTATGTTGAATTAAAATTGTTGTTATCTCTACTCTACCCACCTCCCACTATCCAATTGAGACACAGCTTTTTTGAAAACAAGTTCCGGTTTAATTGGTTCCTGATGGCCAAAGGGAGCACGTATGTAGAGCATGACAGCATAATAACCACACATAAACCCTCTGACCAAAAATAGTGTGTGTCCTTTACTTGCTTCAATATTTTCTGTGTACATCAAGTGCCACATAACCCAGCCAATGACAGGTCAATAAGCCCTGTAACGCCTAGATATCCATATTCCCTTCCAAATTTCTCGTCTATGTTGAGATGTCAAATTGTGATCAACATAAGTATTAAATCAATGAAAGTTTTGTCTTGTTTTCGCAATTCGTTTTAATGACAGTAATTTGGAGTTGATTTCGTTTATGTATTTACGGTTGACTGCATCCACACACACCAATGCACCACTGACGTAATATTTGGCACGTAATTATACTGTCGTTACAGCTTAAAACAACTATAGAATGATAATAATAATACACATACTTCGTCGATAGTATATTTGTGGATAGTTTCGTAGTATAACAATGTCCGTCAGACTAAGATCGTCAAAAAAAATAGAATACGACCGTTAAAAAAAGCGAACGATTGGTACGGTTTTATATGTCCATCGTAGGATTCGTTAACATTCAAAAAGTTTTCAGTGTGTGTGTGTGGTGGTTCTTCTCATACATGCATACATACATGGTTGTAACAAAATTCGTAGTACAATACAACCGAAAACTTGGTGAATCAACATCATAATTTGAGTAGAATGTGTATTTTTTGTTTATTTTCTTAAAATTCTATTTATTTAATTATTGTTTACGGACTTAAGTCCATTATCAAACATAAAATTATTCTAACACATATAATACACAGGTACAATTAAAATAAGATACAATTACGGAAATAAAAGCTAGACAAAAATTTGATTAGGTAAAAATAAGACATTAAAATCTAGGTTAATTTTTTTTTCTTCTTACAAAACCTGTCATAAGTACCTTCCTACCGCAGATCAAGTAAAATTGCACAAATTGTTTAAACATGATATTGATTTAATTATTTTCAACAATTTATAAAAAAAAAATTAAACTTCGTCGACTCATTTTTTTAAAAAAACTATAAAAAAAAAAAAAATTAAATAAAAAAAAAAAATTCGACTCCAAATATCATTTAGATTCCCTGGTTTCCCGCTTGTACATCGAGTTTTGTTACACCTTGTATATACAGGTTAGGATTGTATTGTATTATTGTCATTGTTATAAAAATGGATTTCCCAATAAGACTTGTATTGTTATGTAGATAAGTAGGTACCTACATAAAAAAACCCAACATGAATGATAAAGAAAATTTCTCACATTTTAACTTGAATTTGTTAGTATCATAGAAGCAATAAATAATAAGGATTATGGGGTATTTTATTTTCATAATAATGTTTCATGTGTGATTGGACTGATTCTGAAGCGTAAGACTGATTGTATCTTACCTTCATGTAATACAATAATCAAGATACTCTGTGCTAGGCACCATTGGGTGACGCGGAGAAGGGGACAGTATGGATGCGTTAAGCATTTAGCTTCAACACATTGTCCCAGTGAATTTCTGGCGCCATTCCAAGGTCTATAAGGGAGTACATTGAACTCTGAAAACCAACGTTATGTATTTTCCTTTCACTTTTCTGTGCCCTGATAATGCATAGGGCACAGCTGCTTCAAGGGCCAATAAGGTACAAAGTTTATTTCTTAACGATGATAAAATATCGGGAAAATTCACGAATTAAAAAACAAATCTTTTAAAGAAATCGACGTTTTCTTTTCTTTTTTCTTTTCTAATTATTTTATATAACCTGCTTAATTTGTGGTAAAAAAAAAATCAGTTGACAGTTGAATCGTCTTCAACTATAGCAGACCTGGTCAACCCAAAATGCACCCCGGGCCGCATTGACGGCCTAAAATTTCCCCAAGGGCCACGCATACAAACATTATAACAAAAAAAAAATTTTTTAAAAAATCGACAAAAAGACGTGAAAAAGAATACACGCATTGAACCAACAACAAAAAATGTTTTTTTGGAGTAATCAACACAAAATTTATTGTTTTCAATAAAAAAATATTTTAACAATGAAAATTATTAATTAAGACACATAAATCAAACAATATTACAAATAAAACCAATTTTATCAATGACTAATACTCCTTATCAGTGCGAGATTTGAGAATTCTTTTCGCTTACTTTGTTTTTCCTAAATCTAATTCAATACTTGAAGTTGCACACCTTAACTGGTTTTCTTTTTCCAGATATAACGTCTGTTATTGACCCCCTTTTTTTTAATTTTTACCATATTCTATTTTGAAACAAAAGCTTCACAAACGTATGTAGATCCAAATGCACTAATCGCTGTCAAACTCAAAGCGCTAAAAAATATCTCTTGTCTAGTTAAATAGTGGTTTTACTTGGAATGGTTCTGGGGTAGTTAGTGATTTCTTCCATTCTGTATGTTTTTGGGAAGCTGAATCCGAATCTGAGGTTTCAAGGTGAAAAAAATTATCACACATGACCGCGGGCCGCGGGTTATCCGGGCTTGAACTAATGTGTATTAACTCACTTGGTATTTTCATAGATTGACTTTGAAAAAAGGGTAAAAAGTCATAATCTAAGTGAACCAGAAGGAAATGGGATGCTGTACCAGTCAAAAATAGTTATTTGTGAATGATCAAGAAAGATAGTTCTTTTTAACAACATTTTGAATGAATACAAATACTTGTAGACAAATTACTGGATTATTACCCATGCTGGGCTGATATCAGAAATTATTGATATCCCAACAGAGACAGAGAAACTCTGTAATGCGGAACGACGAAGACGAGTTCAATATATAGTAGATCCAAAATTTGTCATATATGGTAATCAGATAATGGGCGGAATGTCCTTCCTTTTTACTACCTTCCCAGAAATTTTTGTAAATCGTGTAGTACATCAAGTGGCCACTTAACCCAGACAAATGACAGGTCATCAGCCTTTTAAACGCCTAGAATAACCCACATTCGTATTCCAAGAGTTTTCTCTGTTGGGATATCAAAAATAAAATATATTTCGATCTAGATGACCAGATTATAAATTATGAGCCTTTAATCATGCCCTAAACACAGAAAAGTAAAAAGTGAGTTAGTACAGTATGATATAGGATGATCCCGTTAAAAAAAGAGAAATCGCGAATTGAGAAGAGTAAAATGGGGCAGTGGACTTGAAAAGTAGGGCAGGTTACGCAATACATACACTTCGATAAACAGTAGATATAGGTAATCTATAGAACACCCGAATTCCTTGAGTTCACACTCCCACATTTTACAGGTAAAAACATACCTGTCAAATAAGCAAGGCCTTGCTAAATCCAAGCATGTAAAATCAGATAATAATGCAATAACCTTAAGCAAAAACGCGATAATATATAAAAAGTGTGGTCGGTTTTCGATTAACATAAATGCATAAAACATTATTATGCATTCCCATTTTAAACGCAAATTAATCAAACCTCTGTTTCCATAATTTTTAGGCTACCGTATTGCTATAATTGGCAAGAATTGTGCGTTGGACCGAATTATAAGCGAAAACTCCACTGTACACAAGTAACGCTATACAAAATATATTTGTTTATTTATTATAATAGTCACATTATAAACAGAAACACAATAATGGGATGGCGATCAATCAGAAGAGACCCATGCCAAAGTGAACTGGGCGCCCGAACTCATAGATAGTCCGTGTCGATCAGGGCAATTGTAGTATTATACATAACCATGAAAAAAATAATAAATAATTACAAGTGGAGTCAAAAATAATACATTATACGATTACACCAATTATAGAAATTCCACTATGCCAGATAGGGGGGACCAAAAAATGCACAGTTTCTTGACCAAATATTGTTAAGAAAACGTACTACCACACTCAGTCAAGGCCACGTTAAATATATGTACATGTACATTTTTATTTAGAGCGATACGAAGTTATTATCGTAAGATTTGCAAACAGGTAAATGTAAATATGTATTTGTTTTTGCGTTTTAAAAAACATTCAAATACCATACCTTACTTAAATACTGTTTACACAAAAAACTTGGTCCACCTAACGTCCACCGTGCCGACCGACCATTCAATATTAAACACAGTTTTCGCTTATACTTGGACCGTTTGGCAAATTGCCAAGGTGGGGATTAGTTTATTTTAAATGTAACATTTTTTAAAAGGAACATGCAATGTAAAGAACAGTTTTTTTTGGATACAGACAGTAGAACGGACATAGATGTTAAATAAGAGTAAATAATTTAATATAATACCCCATTCGGGCCTACAATTGGTTAAAGACGGTCCTAATTATTACTGAGCGAACAAATAATAATTGTCCAAATAAAAAACGACCAGCAATGAAAATATTAAGCGGAAATTTCTGAAATAATAAAAAAATTTCAGGAGATGCATTTATTAGTAATTTATTCTTAACTGCGAATTGGTGCAATTCATGAACTTATTTTAAGCATATTGAAACGATTGTAAAATAAATTAAACTGGAGAAAAAGTAATTTACGGTTAAAATCCACAACAAATTAAAGGATGCTTTTTGGCTTTCTTCTAAGACACCTATTCTCTGCACTCAGAAGTCTGCTATCTTGGGCCCTGGTTAGGTGCCACCGATTCGCAGCTAGATGGAAATTCGCGGAGGTTTACTTTGTATGTGAACACCGAGGAAAGAGCAACGGACAGAAACAGCAACCCTTAGGAATCTACAGTCATACGGCGTGCGAAGGCGTTTTCCGGCTGGGCTAGGCCATATACATACCGCGCCCTCCCTATAGCCTAACCACTCTGCCTTATTTACCAAGGCAATCAGGTTCTCGGCGTCCCTGTTGACAAAATCGTCCGGCAGCAAGCGTCAGAGCTGCGGGACAAGGACTTGACTTGGAAGGAAGGCACGGTAAGCAGCGGACGATGCCTGGAGGCAGTTCGTGGATTCCAAAGCTACACATAGGGAGCGGAACTGGGATGATGACGATTTTAAGAAAACTTTCTAAAATAAAAAAGTGGTTATCCTTAATGAGGTTACGGTTTGTGACGTTACATTAAGAAGCAGCCAACCATAAATAAGTACATACAGAACAGAACACTTAGAAAATAAGTGCAAAATAATTACACGAGACACGAGAGCCAGTTCCGGATAATTTAGTGAACAATTTTAATTCATTAACAAATAGAAACTATACAAAGTTTCTTAACTAGCAGTAGCGACAGCCCAACAGCGTTATAAAGTGGCTGGAAATGATTTTATGCAAGACAATACCCAATCTCCCACCTATAACACGAACTACAAAAGTTAGGTCAAAAGTGTCTGCTGTACCGCTTGTAGGGAATTACCAGGCTTCCTGAGTGTATTCGGGGCTCTAATAATGTGCTAACAGTCCTAAAGCAGGTATTACCGTCAGCAGTAAGTGGAAAGTGGAAATAATTTAACATATTGTTGTAATTGTATCATGCATTATTCTGTTTGCTAAATAATTTTTGTGTTCCAATAATTGTAAAGTTAATTAATTATTTCATTATTTAAGACCCAAAATGAGTATATTGTAACTCACGGGGCATACACATGTAATCCCTGATATACTAAAGATAATTTACGAGAACAATGATAAATTTAAGAAAATTACAAACACCAAGTGAAAGAAAAATACATCATCAAGGTAGTTTTATATTCTTTGGATATGTAAAATACGTA
Source organism: Micrasema minimum (assembly GCA_022494985.1). Lineage (NCBI taxonomy): Eukaryota > Metazoa > Arthropoda > Insecta > Trichoptera > Brachycentridae > Micrasema > Micrasema minimum. The sequence continues at coordinate 89,716 of JAGVSP010000338.1, forward strand.
TGTAGTGTCCGCCCTCGTGGTGTAGTGGTTATCACGTTGGGTTACCACCCATGAAGTCGCGAGTGCGATTCCCGTAGGGGTCAACGTGAAATATTAATTGACTTATATAATATTTCATATGTGATTCCTTGGACTGGCGCTGAGGCGTAAGACTAAAGATCATGCCCTAATGAAAAAAAATGATCACGAAACAATGCGTTTGGTGTTTCAATGCAGTGCCCTATGCACCATTAGGTGAGGATAAGGAAAAGTAGTAGTGTTTAGGACTGACTTATCAATATTTCGTCAAATGTCAATTTGTCCTTTTTGTCCTCTGTCATATCCCATCCTAGCGTCCGGCAACGAAAACTCAACCAGACAGTCGAGTCATTAACCTCGAACATACAACATCAAAACGATATCTCGCCGGGCCGTGCAGTGAAAATCAAAACCAAAAAAACCAACAAATGCAATTCTGGAGTGTCGTGCCAAAGGAGAAAACCGTAAGTCCCTTTTCCTGTCACTTTCATTGACATTTGTACTATACGAACATCGCGTTTATTGTCTCCCCATTTCTTCGAAACGGGATACGAGGAATCGAGCACCCTGCTTACAGTCCCAGGGCTATCGGAGGAAAATCGTACAAGTAGTATGGAATTTATTGGTCAAAGTTGGTGGGTGAGTATTTCGTAAAATTGACAAGGACAGAAATGTGCGATAATATACCGTCCGTATTTCAACACATTTATGTTAAGTGTTTATTGTTTTTAATACAGTGTATTTAATATCCGAAGGTCTCCATAAATTAAAGTACTAATAGTACTACTGCTTTCCATTATCCGCACCCAATGCTGCATAGCATCTTGATCATTTTATTACATGAAGATAGGATGATCAGTCTTACGTTTCATTACCAGTCCAAGGTATCTATGAAATATATAGCACCCGTGCATCCTCCCAAGTCATGTCAACGTCCCGCAGCTCCGACGCAAACTGCCGGCGAATTGTCAACAGTGGACGCCGAGAACCTGATGCCTTGTAAAATAGGCAAGCATGGTGGCGGCTCTCGGGAGGCATACGTAGTATATGGCCTAGCCAGCCGAAACGCCTTCGCCGGATGACAGTAGATACCAAGGGTTGCTGCATCTGCTGTCTCATCTCTGTGTTCCTTACAAAGTCAAACCACCGCACACCTAATATTCTTCTAAGACACCTATTATCTAAACTCAGAAGTCTGCTATTTTGCGGCGATTTTGGTATCCAATAAATGGAATTTCTATTTAATTTGTATGAATTTGTATAAAATTGAATGCATATTTTTATGGTCGAAAAGTACCCACAAATTTAAAACCAAACTTATTTATTTCCACTCGCAGATTGATTTCATATTGATTAAATTAATGTAATTAATAAAACCTTATCGCATTTTAGATAAGGCAGCTGTTTTTCCGAACATTATTTTAGGTAAATAGGTAATAATATTATTTTTACGATTAATTTGTAAAATAAATAATACTTTGCAAGTACATGCGATACGGTGGGTAGATGGTAGATGATAGTCGGGTGGCGAGGGTAGGTACTATAGCAAGTGATATTATGTAGGTAAGAATGCGGCTAGTAATCAACACTGGTAAAACCCATGTCATGTGTAACAGCTCGTGTCAAGATGCCCAGACCCCCATTGCTTTGTCGGGACAAGTCATCGAAAGGGTCGAGAGCTTCAAATTCCTGGGAGCGTACATGACAGAATACGACAGAGTTCAGAAAGAACTAGGAGTGCGGCTTGGAGTAGCGGGCGCCGCATTCAACAGTATGAAAGCTGTCTGGAGATCTGCTGTCTCATCTCTGTGTTCCTTACAAAGTAACACCTAATATTCTTCTAAGACACCTATTATCAAAACTCAGAAGTCTGCTATTTTGGGCCCTGGATTGTCGAATGAAACGTCATGAAATTTAAAATGGCGGCCTCTAAAGTATGGTACTCAATGAAGACACACAAACAATTGATGGTAGCCGCAACATCTTTGTGTGAGGCCCGGGACTTTTCTCTCCATGTATCTATCTACGTTAAAATCTACGATATGTACGTATCTACGTTAAAAAAATAATTGTATGAAGGTTTATAAAATGACGAAAATAAAAACGTTTCTAAATCCTTATGATTATATTGATGTACCTTACTTAATGTGAAAGCAACATAGATAATAACCAAACAACAAAAATAAACATGTCATTCCAACGATTACTTGCATTCTGGAAGATATGTTATCGCTTTTATAACCATACATGCTTTTATACATTATTTATACTAGACAACAGTATTTACACGATTAACAAAGAAATTCTTTAAAAGCATAATATATAATAATACATGATATTATACCGGGTAGTTAATTAAGTAGTGCGCATGGGACCAAAAACTGTACAGTTTCTTGTTCAGAAAACTGTACAGGGTACAGTAGGTACTATTATATGTCAAAGAACAGGCTAAATATGTATATTATTAAGTGTGATCGTGAGTCATTTATATATTTATATTTTTTAAATGTTATTATGTTATGTTATCGTAATGCATGTTACACAGGAAATGTTAATACATCGTGAAACAAAACTCGATGTACAAGCGGGAAATAGGTGAATTTACGTCATATTTGGAGTCGATTTTGTAGAATAAATGTTATGATTTGACTCATAGTTTTCGAGAAAATTGGGTAAATTTTTGCAAATTGTTATCAAATATAATTTATTTTGTCAAATTAATAGTATCCTTATGGATAAACTGGTGAACAACAAACCCGCAAACTGGTGAATCAACAGTGTCTCAATCACAGATAACTATCGACGTAGTTAAAAACGTGCTAATTACGTGCTAACGCTAACGATTTGAGCGATCACAATGACATACCGTTCAATACCGCGATTGCCGAGCCGAGCATTGACGATCTGAGCCGAGCGGAGCCGATCTACGCGATATCGCGGCCGTACGTCAAACGTCAAATCATCGCGCTTGACGGATTTTTTATTATGTCGACTGCTTTTCTCAATATTTGGCTTGCCGAAAACCGGCTAAATGCAATACGGCACTCGAGAAAGATTGAATGAAGATATGTGCGAATAAGATACTTATATCTCGGGAAATGGCTCGCGACTAGAAGCGCTCGTTTAATAATCCCGATCGATAACTTTTAACGCGTGTTCCATTGTGATCGCAAAAACGTTAAACATCCATGGGTAAGAAATTGTTATCACGTCGCTTACTACCGAGTCGGTAGTGATCTGTGATCAAGCAACTGGTTTCCTTTTGAAAACAAAATAAAAAAACCGCATTTTAATAAGACTACGATCTACGACTACTTTACTAGATCTGCGGTATTTAAGAAAGCTTTTACGAGTGCAATTTTTTTTTCCAAGATCTGATTCAAAAGTCATTACACATTCGACTCCAAATATGATGTAGATTTATCAGTTTGCGGGTTGTACCACGAGTTTTGTTTCTCCGCGTAAAACTAATAATGTAAATTTGTTTTTTACGTTTTTAAAAGCATTCAATACATATATCTACTTAAGCTTTTACATAAAAAAACATTGGTTATGTCAGGTCAGCCAAACGTCAAGCCTATCATTAAATATTCCATCCTGTTTTCGATTTATTCGGGAAATTGTACAGTTTTCTGTCTCGTATAAAGTGCGTAGCAAAGCACTTAATACAATAAACAAGATATAAGACCTTGACATCTGTTATACTTTCCTGTTACTGAAATAAAACGAGAGTTATAATTTTTGCAGATTTTCAGAGCATAAAATTTTTATTGCACTCTGCGTTTTAACATTGTAATAACTACTTTGTTTTATTTTTCATAAATAAACCATATCATGGTTACAAAATACAGTCCCCAACTCGTCCCGCTTTAGGTTCTGAGAAGACTTCTCAGTGTCAGTAATTGTATATATAATGGAGGTAAAAATGCTAAAATATTGTAGCAACCTGCCAATTACATTTGATTACCCTGGTCAGGTAAATTCTATACCTTTAGTTGCATTTTACCTGAATTTACAATGTACATGGCCTTTAACAAAATATTATTATGCAGGACTTCTATTTGTACGGTTCATTCGTTTTGTGAAATAATGCCGCGTAAAATAAATACGATAACATAATAATCATCAGGATTTTTAAATTAATACATTTTAATGAATATATGCAAAAAGTGTTGTCTACAATCAATAATGTGGCAGAAAAAAGTCCACAAGACAGCATTTTTGGGAAGTCCATAAAAAAACCAAAAAACAAATTTTAAAAATTTAAAAAAAGGTTTCTGTCCATGAATTTTCATCGTGAGTGTGCGCTTTATTGCGGGACACGCTGTATAATCATATCCTATAATACTAGTATGAGCAAATAGAAGCCTTTATCAGCTATCAAATAAACATTGACGTTAAAATAAATACAAATAAAATGTTATTGCGAGAATCAATTTTTGTAATCTTTTTTAAAACAATGTAGATAAATATTTAAAAATGATAAATCATTTCGAGTTGTTACAACTTAAATTTTTTTATCTTCAAACGTTGCTTTTTATCTATCTAACATATTTAATTGGTGACGAAATTATTAAGAATACATTTTTTGAAGAAAGGGTTTACATTTTAAATAGATTTTCCTTTAAGAGCTAGCTTAGGCTTGACCTAATATCAAGCCTCTCCATCTCTCACTAAATAGATTTTACTTCAAGAGCTAGCTTAGGCTTGACCTAATCAAGCCTCTCCATCATCTCTCACTAAATAGATTTACTTCAAGAGCTAGCTTAGGCTTGACCTAATATCAAGCCTCTCCATCTCTCACTAAATAGATTTTACTTCAAGAGCTAGCTTAGGCTTGACCTAATATCAAGCTTCTCCATCTCTCACTGAATAGATTTTACTTTAAGAGCTAGCTTAGGCTTGACCTAATATCAAGCCTCTCCATCTCTTTCTAAAGCATTTTACGGTTTTACCAAAACCGAGTAGATATTTGAATGAATATTCAAATATTTTTACAGGCAAAATGGGTGCTTGTAAATAATACTTGGAATAATTGGACCTTGGCAAAACCTTTTATGTAGGTAGGTACTAAGATTTTTTGAATTGATTTGTTTTGAGTAGGTACTATTAATTAAATTTATACACGGTGTAACAAAGCTCGATGTACAAGCGGGAAACCAGTGAATCTAAAAAAAATTTGGAGTCGATTTTGTAATTTTTTATTTTTTTATTTGACCCTTAGTTTTCGAGAAAATTGACTACGAAGATGATTTTTTTTCAATTTGTTTTTGCAAATTGTTTTCAAATATCACGTATTTAGTCAAATCAATACTATTCAAAAAGAAAACAAAATTAAAAACGCGTTTTAATAAGAATTTGATCAATGTTACTTAATATACGGTACTTATGAAAGCATTGAAAGGAGATTTTTTTTTTAAAGCTCCGATTCAAAAATCATCTTACACATTCAAGTCCAAATAAGATGTAGATTCACCAGTTTTCGGGTTGTACTACGAGTTTTGTTAATCCATGTATACTTAACTAAGGAAAGTATAAATTGTATAAATAAAATATAAAGGACTAGTATAAATCGCAATAACAATCGCATGACATTATTGAATTATTTATTATTGAATCGAATGAGAAACTTTCAAGGTGAATTAAATGATGCACCTAATTACGTAAAATAACTAAGCAAGGACAATACTTTTATAATAACAGTCACTATGTCACTAATAATCGCTATTGTAATAACAGTTTTATAATTCACACAAGTTGTATGAACCGACAACGCACAAGCGACAACAATTAAAAGTTCGCAATTCTTTCAAATACAAAGTCAAACAAAAGTATTATAACAAGTACAATAATTATTGACGTACACAAATAATACTATAAAGAGACATGTTACCTTTTCAGCCGATTCTATTTCGTCAAACTCTGCCCTCCGGGGTTCTAGAAAAAAGTGTAAAGATGGTTATCGGTCAAAATCGTGTTCTTATCAAAATTATTACAAATGTTACTTCTACATGCAATACAGTAATTCATTTACGATTTTAATAGCATACAATAAATTAATTATGTATAGTATATCTCTAAATCTTTAGATTGTTACATTAATCTTTCTAATCTCACATTTATGATTTACACGCTCAATAAATAATTTGTCGATTTCGTAAAGAATTCAGTGTAAATCTGGACATATTTTACAGGTATTTTAAGTATTTCTTTATCAAACGATCGTGCATGCATATGTGGGGAAATCGTGTTTAATATTAAGTTTACCATCCTTAATTTATTGGGGTTAAACAGACGTTACACAGGAAATAGTCATTTTTAGAATATTACCTGATCATTATTCGTCGTTTAAAGACTACGTATATACTCATTAAGATTTTACAATGGTCTTTATTATATTTATTTAATATTTAAACTAATAAATTTATGATACTATGATGTATGGTTTCAAGTTTATAGTTTCGAAACTAAACCTTTACAACAACAAAAAAAATACCCATGATTTTGATCTTTTATTTATTTATTTATATTTAATGTTGTGCACACATATGTTAGGTACAGTGATTTAAGATCAATTTAAGGTAATATATACAGCATAACACCAATTACGTGGGCAACACAATGTACAAGACAAATTTCTGAAGACATGAAGTGAGCAAACAATAGTATACAAAGTGATTCTGTTATGTCATGTGTATGTTGTGGTGTGTAATGTGTGTGGAGTGTGGTGTAAGTGTTGGGAAATCTGAATCTTTAAGCGCAGGAGACAATATGTAGGTTATAATACATATAGTTATAATATTATTCAATGGAAAGAATAGGATTATTGATTTAATAATAATAAAACATTTTATTCCAAATATTAAGGTGGTGAGTTTGCCTTTAAAGTTAAAATATAAAAAAATATGCACGTTATGCAATTATTTAAAATGAAAAAAAAACAAAGAACTAAATAAATGAGGAATATAATATATATTTTAAATTTATTACCGATTTTTATGTTAGCTATAGGGCTTGTTAATTAAAATTTTCAGTGAACTCGAAACTATGAAAATGTGTAATAGTCTTAAATTATATTTCATTGTTCCTTTCCATACGAAAAACGCGTTCCTGTTCTTGGGAAGGGACTTAAACCCATGCACGATTGTTTACAATAATAAGAATTAGGTTGTCATTTAAAGTATCTATCTCGTAATTTAAAATGTTATCTGTTTTAATAAAAACAAACACGAACTTATTATCAACAATATTATCGAATTTGATTGAAATGTTCTTAATTTCCCATTTTTTGACCTGTCAGTTATTGTAATACTACCACTACAACTTTTCCTTATCCGCACCCAATGGTGCATAGGGCACTGCACCGCTAGACCAAGTGCAGTGTAGATGCTATCACTATGCTACGAGGTGGACATTTATTTATCTATTTAATTGTTTTTACGCCCATAGGGCTTTTTACATAGACATTTTAAAATAATTACACAGTAGGTTCATTCATTACCGCCAGAGATGGCAGCCAGACACTGTTCCCTAAAATGCACTAGATTTGTGTTGAAAACATCAATATTGTTAGTGTACTTATTAGCCAGTGCGTGCATTCTACGTATCGGTGAGTTGGCACTGTAATTGGTTACAGTAAAATAGTGCATTACTACGGGTAACTCGACCAGGCACTCGTATACTAATTAAATTTGTAAGTTGACAACAATCAAACATAGATTTTAATACTTAATTTGTAATAACAGGAATATTGTTTATAGCTCTCTAGTAGAATAGTTTTCATCTCCAAAGTAGACAACTACCTAATAATATCTTCTAAATTGTATTTTCTGTAGCAGCAGTGAACAGCATAGGCTGATATAGTGAAAGATATTTGTAATATTTTAAGTATTTTTGTGTTTGATTAATTAAATTAGTATTTTTAGATTGTAATACCTACCTACCTACATAGTTTTAAAAAGTGGGTTATAGTGGGAGTCATACGTATTATATTAATACAAAACTACATAAATTGCGCTATTGAAAACAGACTAATGATATGTAAATATGTAAAAACACTATGTTAATTAGATAAATACGTGTATGTATGATTGAATGGAATTGTCTCTATGATTATAGTCTCGTGTTGGTAATTTTAACCTTATGTTTTAAAAATACTGTTTTGTTAAATTTTCATATTCGTTCGATATTGCAACACAAAATGATACCTTAGTTTAGTAATAAGTATCTAAACCTTTCGACAAATTAAAATACTATTTGTTGGTAAAGATATTCTAATTTAAGAAATGGTATCATAACGAAACGAAAAAGGACAACTTTAAACATGGCCCTAGCTAACTAACTAACTAACTAACCATCACGCCATTTCTCTGTAGGGGTAGGCAGAGAGGATAGAACGCCATACCACTCTGTCCTGACATACTACACTTTGATCTTAGCCAACAGGCCGAGAAGCAATCTTAAAATCGCGGTTTAGCTTGTTGAAAAAATCGGTAGAGTTGGCTGGACTGAAAAAAGACTCAATATTCTTTAAAGCAGTCTAGGGAAAGGGTGGGGCTTTCATTGTCCTGACAAACTTCCTTTGCTTCCTCGACATTCATACATCTTCTCATGCACATACGCCGGTTATTCTGACTTTTCACATGTCCACTTTACAGTACTTGACGTACTTGGTCCTAGCTAAGTTTTAAAACTAAATATAATCATATTATACTATACGAGGCGACGTCAATAAATAAATTATAATTAATAAAATTGCTGCAATTCCAATGGTTTGAATTATCAATAAATTTTCATGCGGGATTTCCTGATACATACATTAATTAAACGGCACAAATAATCGTGTAATGCCGCCTTTATAACGCCTGCATTACACCTGTTCTCATCTATAGCTTCGAATCATGGCACCTTACCAGTAGCTCAAGCACAGATTACTATCGACGTAGTTAAAAGCGTGCTAATCACGTGCTAACGCTAACGATTTGAGCGATCACAATGACATACCGTTCAATACCGCGATCGCTGAGCCGAGAATTGACGATCTGAGCCGAGCGGAGCCGATCTACGCTATATCGCGGCCTTACGTCAAACGTCAAATCATCGCGCTTGTCGGATTTTTTTATTATGTCGACTGCTTTTTTTCAATGTGATCGCGAAAACGTTAAACATCCATGGTTAAGAAAGTCGTTA
>JAGVSP010000339.1:0-108862 GCA_022494985.1 Micrasema minimum
TTAAGTATATGAACATAGGTGTCATTTTCAGGGGTAATAGGGGATCCTTTTGGGAGTATATTATTGTAGCCTCACTAGAAATGTATCAAAAACGCCACTGGTACGCTCTATTCGAGAACGTTCGATTCGATACGTTTCTACATAGTGGAAGCATCTAGAAGCTTCTGTACAATTCTAACATTTTCTGAGTCTTATTACATTATTATGGCTTAAGTAGAAATGTCGAGTTAACCCTGATTCTGTGAAGCCATTGTTAACAAACGCACTCATCCGGCATTTACGCAATAATATCCTGAATAATGTCAGTGAGTCCTACATAATATTGTGTATTATTTACGAACATTACACGCACTTCAAACGAAGGTCACTCAGTCACAATAAATGCGGGCAGAATGAAAACCGCAGCTTGAAGCGAACCGTGGAAGGTGACAGGATCGATATTGCAATAATCGCCACAAATCATTGTGCGGTGAAATGGTAATATAAAATATAGTCATGCGCATCCCTATAAGTACATAAGTAGGAAGGAAGGTACGATCCTATCAATAATAACCTCTTAGGCATGGGTAGGTTGTAGGTTCCAGTAGGAACATCCGCCTAATGTGTACACGCTCTGAATGTGTCACGCTTTGAGTGACCTCCATATTCTTAAAACGCGCGTTAGCAAAGCGCGCGCTTCAAAACGCCTAATGTGTACACGCTCTTAAAAATGGCGGTCTCCTATATTTAAAAAATGATAGACAATACATAGTATAACTCCGTGGTAGGTACTATAATATGTATATCTAACTCTTTACGTAAATATTTTTTTAAAAAAATGAAATGTAAAATGTATTTGTTCTTATATTCTCGTTAATATACCTACGGATAGCATAAGTTTGAAGAATGGTGGGGCATTGGGATTTCAGTCCCAAAGCGCGGGTAGATTTCGTAATATAAAATAATATAATTTAGTCAAATTTACGCTATAACTACTGAACACGGCACAATTTATTTCTTTCTGCCGTTTAAGATATCATTTAAAGCATTTAGATTTTCTTAGATACCAACTAACTGAGCTGTATTTTTTTTACAACTATACTGAGTAAAATAAATAATAAATGCAGAATAAAAAATTTATGTTTTAAAACGTTTTTAAATTTTATTTTTAATCTCTATAGTTTGATCTGCTAAAATCAAACTGCGCTCCTTTTCCCATTTGAGCAACCGCTAAGAAAGGATTCCTTTGTTCGTATCTGCAGGAAAATACCTTGAAAATATTATGAAGTTTTCATTAATTTGACGATTTTTTTCCCAATTTCTTTTTCAGATATTATTAGGACAAAACAAGACATTTTCTTTGGCGGCATCTGTTGACCTTTAAGCTAAACTCCTAACTAACTTTATTCATAAGGGGTTCAACAATAACAAAAAGTGTTCACTTACCGCAATAATCCTTCTACTCTTGTAGTTTTATAAACATTTTTCACGCCAAATAAACATTTTAAATATCATAATAATGTGTAAAAGTATTTACCACTGAATAAAACACAATAACTTTATCAACTACCTACCTTAATTCATAAAAACCACACCACATCACACAAAAATCACTAAAAGCAAAAGCAATTTTTCATGATTTTTTCGAAAGACTTCATTTTTTAAATCCACAAAAATAACGACCCAACATCAAACATTTACACAGTTTTCTATATGATCTAATATTATCTTAATATTCTAAAAAATAACATCAGCCGGCTTTAAAAATAATTAACTGAACCAAGCACTCAACTCAAAGATTGAAAAATTACTTAACTTGGTAATATAGTACAGTGTTGTATTCAGTAAATGTCAGTGTTAATTAAACTTACAATAAAAGTAGGTAGGTAGGCACCTACTCCTTATAATAATAAATTGTCACATATAAAATGAATCGGTTTAATAATATGTTACGCTGAAGTTGTTTTTATGTAGGAACCTACCTAAGTGCCTACATTTAAAATTTGGTTTCATTTTTTTGGGATGCAAAAATTCTAAAAAATAATAAGATAATTTTAAATTATCACTATTTGTAAACTTTTCATTACAACTCTGCCAATTTCCACAAGCGTTCGGTTTAATTTTTCACTAAACACTAACAAATCTTTTCAAATATCAAGTTCAAAAATTATTGTTTATTTAACTCTTATCGAACGAATAGCTGATTAGACGACCTGACGCATATTTTCACTCCATAAATACCTACCAAGGTACTCATTTACAATTCCTAAATATAGAAATGATGTAATAATGGACCTACTAAAACCTTTTTCATTTTTAAATAGGTAAACCGGTGCACAATACTGATAAAAATGGTATTCAGCACCTATGGTTACTGTGACCAAGTTTCTAGTTACTTTAAATTACATCCAAATAACGCCAGTACCTAGCATAAAAACGAAAGAATTAATGAAGCGAATTTTTCTATCAAATTCGATACAAGGTAGGTATTTATGTAAATGTTAAGAATAATGGGTATACTTAATTAAAATATTACAAATAAGTACATACACGTAATTGCAAGCAATTTTTATAAACATTGTAAATCTGCATAGTTTGGCATTCATTTACATAGTTTTTAAATGCGTAGTAACTATTATTATTTTATTTATTTTGTTGTTTTTTTTTTTTTAGCCTATCAACTTAAAATCGAAGCCATGTATGTTTGTAGGTACCCTACCTAATACTGCTTTTTCTCTTAAGAAACTGCGAAACTAGCTTTTTTTTTAAAAAGGAAGTAACGATAAAAAGTTGAATTTTTACACTTTTTTGGCCAGTAGAGCGTTAAATTTTGACTTTTGACATTATATTGTCCCCTGGGTGTAAGTTAATAAACAAATAATTTCAACTTATATTTATTATCTCAACTTAATTTGATATAAGTACCTCTACGCTTTTTTTAATGTTGGATAATATTATGATAATTTATATTCTGTTTTTAAGGTGGAAATCAAAAGTGCCCTCAGCCAATATCTCAGCCTAGGTTATTAATTTGTAAACCACCTGTACTCACATTCTTTGAACGCAGTATAACCTAACTATGAAAGAGCGAATTTTTTAAATAGTAAATACTTACCCCGTTTTATAAATATAATTTCGGATTTCTATTGTCTCTAGTTCGTCATTGAATCTTGTCTTTGATCAAATTCTGATCATTATGATGAGATCTTTGATCATGTCTTTGATCTGTCAAATTTGAAACGTCATGTGATGGTTTTTTTTGTTTTGTTGCCATGTTATATTTTAGGTTACCTTGGTGAATTGTAAACAATGAAAAGAAAAAATAATTGTTTGATTGAAGTAATCGATACTGCTGGAGCTGCAGAGGAGTTACAAAATCCTCAACCAAAAAGGGCTAAAATGCCGTCTCCAAAGAGTGGTTGGCTCATCTACAAAGCGCTGAAAAATCTTCGATCGTCCAAAACAAGACTCAAAAAGTCCATTACAAGTTTGACGATAACGTAGAAATGGTAGAAGAGTACAACATCGATACGTCGGTTGTCTTGCGGCGCGCTTGGAGAAAACCAGGCAAACTGGGAGAAGAAGGAAAGTGGGATGTTGAAATTGGAGAACCTGAACCCCAAGCTCTTAGTCCACTCGACAACGACGTCATTCGCGAAAGCAGCGATCAGGTAAATAATTTTATTATATTGAAAACTGTGTAGTAACTACTTTTTCTCAATCTCTATTCATATGCATTATATCTTACACTACTTCGCAGTCTACCATTGAATGATTGAATGTGTTTGATAATATGAACACCAGAATGTAAACTCTATCGCATCGCTCTGTACTCTATACCCTGTCTGGAATCTGGACAGCCTCAAGAGTCGTAGGAACTTCGTTTTTCTAAAAATATTTTGGTTCACTATAAAATCCGGCTAAAGCTATACAACTAATTTTCATACAAATGATGGAATATAAAAATGCGTCCTTAATAAGTGATTTTCCGTTAAAAAATAAAAATACCCAAAATTCAGTTGGTGTAGTGTTCCTTGGAAGTGTCGATATGCAAATACAGCACAGTAATCCAGGTTTTTATTAACTTGATTTAACTTTTTGTATTTTTTTTTCCAGCCGAGCATATTGAGAAGAAATACCAGAATAAATCTCGAATGGAGAATTAGAAACCTCCCATATCCTATTGAGACATATTCAGTAGCCGCTAATGCTGAAGAAAAATGCATTATCATCCGAACAACAAATAAGAAATATTTTAAGAAATTTAGTATCCCAGAATTAGATAGAATTGGAGTACTACCCGCGCAGGCGAATATAGAATATACACATAAGTTTAATACCCTCATAGTTACAGTAAGTATAAGAGACAAGTATTTAATTATAATAAATAAATAATGATTAAAAAAAAGTTTTTCTGTTTATAAAAATTTTCACTCTTACACTGCCAAGTCTAACCGCACCTAACTATAATTTTCAAATATAATGAAATGCATTTAATGTTTTTAAGTTGTGATCATGATGTTTTATAATATCGACAGTCCCTACGTATACTGTCGAATCTGAAAAATTTCAATTCTCGTTTTATTGTTTTTAACTGTCTAATTTACATAATATGGTCATGGTGGTCAAAAAAAGTTTATTCCTCTTAAATTAGCGGTTTTTGAATCGAATATAACTATAATTTTTTGGCCACCTGAAAATATTATGTTGATTGGACAGTTTAAAACAATAAAACGAAAATCACATTTTTTCAGATTCCACGGTATATGTAGGGACCGTCGATATAATATGATGTTTTTAATATACCCATACCCAGTATCAAGTTGCAGTTTTATCTAACACGGAAAAACCCGTTCTATGCTAGAGACACATATATGTGATCTGATAGGAATATGGAATCCTTGGCGTTCTGTTTCATATATTTATCCGAGTTTCAGCGTAGTTAAAATGATCTTTAAATACTAAGAATATACCTAGGTATATGTTTTCCTTTTATTTACCTCACTGACACTAACTTTAATATGGCCGGTTTAGTATTACACCTAGCTGGTGTATGGCTTTTTTACAATTATTGTTAATTTGCTTTATGTATAAAAATAATGTTTTTCTATTTTCAGTACATAAAACCAAAAGAGCTACTAGATCTGGAGAAGTGTTGGATATCGGAAGTGAAGAACATCAAAACATCTGATGGAATCAGTGATTGCAAAACCAGTTAACTCACTTCATCATTTCTCTAGTCTTGTTTTATAATTTAAATGCTTGTATATTAAGAATGTATTTTTTAAGAAAAATATTCATCCTAAAATTTTACTGTAAAACACGTTTTTTAGTTTAGTACAGTACTTACTACATATTTTATTTAAACAAAAAATTTTATATATATATAATTTTATAAACAACATTTTGAGTGTGTCCAAACACTCGTAGACAAAAATTGGATTTCACCCATTACGGGCTAATAATTACAATTTGACATCTCAACAGAGATATAATTAGGTAAGAATCTCACTTGCAATCATAAAGGTTTCTGCTAAAATGCTTAGCAATTTTCTCAATGGATGACAGAGAGTGTTCACTTGTGAAGCGTCGCGCCATTTTACTGTATATTGGCAGATATGGATATCAAATACTAGGTGAAATGGGGAATGTTGTAATACATCAAGTGGCCACTTAACCCAGCCAATGACAGGTCATAAGCCCTGTAAACGCCTAATTATCCATAATCCCTTCCAAACTTCTCGTCTCTGTTAAGATGTCAAATTGTAAAAAAATATTTATTTAAAGATCTACAAATGTACATGTATGTAAACCATGCGAAATATTATACTGATTAAGTCATTGTATTGTATTGAATATATCGAGGACATCGTGTGGTCTGCAGCCATTCCTCCGTACAATCGTAGTCCCCAGATTTCCCCTGGAATCCAGCACTAGAACAACGATTCTTTCACATATTTTAGATTCAGACCAGAAGCGTGGTTCTATCGTCTTATTTTTTTAAATCTTTCTTAAGAAATTATCAAAAAAATAATATAATACAAACACGCTCTTAAATTGTGCAAAAAAAATTTTATTTGGACTGGAACTGAAGCGTAAGACTGATCATCTTTCCTTTATGTAATAAATGTTTGAGATACAGTGCACTCGGTGTACCATTAAGTGTGGAAAAGGAAGGTTATTTCAATAAAAAAACTACTAAGATAATAGTTTGCAAGACCATAAAATTTTCTTGCTAACTATTTTAGAAATTTATGTTTTAGTATGTAAAAAATATTCATGAAATAAAAATATAAAACGAACATTAAACTTGGTAAATTATTTTAATGTTACTTCCTTAAACAAACAATCCCTCTGTTTTTGTTTTTAATATGTCTATTAAATAATCCTTCACATCACTCTCATAACATTTTGAGGCTAGCTGATCTTGAAGTACATTTAAAGATTCATTATCCCATGATTTGACCCAATACAACAGACTTATGAGTTTTCTTCTGGCGATTTTCTCTTCTGGTATTTCGTCAATTTTTAACTTTGGCAAATTTTTCACCAGCAATACAAGTTTATTCCGAAGACTCTCGTTAAAAAGTTTATTATTTTGAATGGCTAGTTGTTTATGATGTTAAAAGACTCAAGAGATATGTGTGCAGATCCACAAATAACATTCGGCAACTCAATCAGCCATGATTGGAAACAATCGGTCTTCTGCAGATTCAATAATGAATCATTCAGGAGGATACTACATAGTAATGTAAAGAGGTTTTGTTTAAGTGATGATTGCAAATCTTCAGCCCAGTACAATTTAACAAGTGCCATTAAAAGCCGGGGCATTCCATTTGAAGCGGTCCATTCCTCAGCTTTCAAAATTTCTTGTAAAACCTCGACAATTTTGCCTGACACGCTGTACTTTTTTTGGAAATATTACCCGCAGTCCATTCAAGGTAATAGAAAACTTTATTACTTTCTGTACTGTTATTACCTTTGGAGTGAATATTATTATTCATTATAACAAAAATATGACATATCGTCAAGTTCTCTTCTAAACATTTTTCATCACTGATATTTTCAACAATGTTTATAGATACGCCTTTTTTTTTTTTCTTTTGTGCGGAAGTTTGAATATACGGAAAGGAATTAGATACATACTGGGCAAAATCTTTATTGTATTTACTTACAAACCAACTTGTAAGTAGAATATTTCGTTGTTCTGATTCTATGGTCTTGGCTAAATTCCACAACAGGTAAAATATCTGCAAGATATACCTAAGAATGAAGGCACCTTCCTCTGATACAACTGATTCAACTTTTTTAGAATCTACATTTGTCACAGGCCGAACTTCTAACCATGTCTCAAACAAGAGTGGAATTAATACTTCGATATAGGATTGTAGTTTTTCTCCTTCATTTTCATTCCCGGCATATATATTTTTATCCTTTGAAAAACATAACAGCTTACTTAGCACTACTTCTTTGTACAGGGGGAACCTCTGCACCTTACTTAAATCATAAAAATGTGTTTTATGAAGAGTGTTATTACTGGATAAAGATGAATGTTTACTTCCATTTCTTAAATTTGTTAATGTTTGCAAGAGTTGGTGTAGCCTGGACAGTACTTTGATTCTCCCACTTAATGCTTGTCATT
This sequence comes from Micrasema minimum, assembly GCA_022494985.1. Lineage (NCBI taxonomy): Eukaryota > Metazoa > Arthropoda > Insecta > Trichoptera > Brachycentridae > Micrasema > Micrasema minimum. Next base: position 7,622 of record JAGVSP010000339.1, read on the forward strand.
TTACTTCCTAAATTCACCATCAGAGTACGTCCCGGTTTAGAATCCACTCTTAGTTTTGAAATCATATCCAAAAAGCTCGGTAAATCTTATGAACATTAATTCCCATTAAATCGGGGGCGCAAAGAAGCAATACATCAAAATACAGAAGAGAGTCCTCGTGTATCCTAGTATCAATGTGGGTCATGGCACATCGTAAGTAAGAGCAAAGTGCGTCAAAAAATGGAGAAATCTTATCCAGCGATAGAGGGGATAAAATCATATGAATTACTTTATACGCTTCTCTTCTTACCTGAAACAAAACAAACAAATCCATAAACAAATACTTATTTGGTGAAAATAATTTCAAAATCAGTAGGTACAAAAAATATTTTCTGGTATTTGTACATTCAGAAGTCACAGGGCTTGATGCAGCATACCACATGAAAAGCAATTACTAAGATAAAATATTTTTTTAGAGTAGAATCATTAGTTGGCCAGTAACCAAATTTGAATGGGCAAAGCCAGCAGTCGTGGTCTGTGCGTAGTGAACAAAAACAGAATAGAATTCATACAAAGATATGACATTCTTATTTAACAGCGCTTATTTTATTATACTTTTTTAATTGTTTAAATAATTTAAAGTTCAATATTAATTATGAATCAAATAAATAAACAGACTTACATTTTTTTCTTTGTCTAAAACCAATGGCGCGACTCCTTTAAGGAGCTGACCTAAATTGTTAACGAGTGTTATATTTCCATAGGCATTCACGACATCTTTTAATCCATTCAGAGCATCAACTCTTGCAGTTGTATTGAAATGTTCAAGACGACTCAAGAGTTCTTTGATATTAAGTTTTGTCTTGCTAAGAGGCTGGTCATTCTGCAATTGTTTGACTTGTTCTCTTATAACAATTTTTTTCACTTTGAATGCAGTTTTAGTAACATTCGTTCCTTTTTGCAAATCTTTCTTTCCTTTCAATTTAACTTTGGATTTTTCCGCCTTCTCAAATCGCTGATGTCGTGAGGCTATCCCTCGACCCATTTTAGTAGTACTTGTTTACGTGCAACAATTTATTATTTTTCCAAGAGCTTATTCAATTTGTGACGAACAATATCTCCTCGATATCTTATATCAGTAAAAACCAAACTGTCAAAACCCACGTTATTATAACCATAGAAGACATAGACAAATTAATACGTTCATAAACACCACTCGAACGTATTTCAATCAACAGTGTGTATAAAAAAATATAAGTACCTAAATTATATTTTTCATTAATATTTTCACCGCGCACAATCCGTCGGCAGTTTACGTCGGAACTGCAAGACGTGGACCTGGTTTAGGAAGATGGACGAGAATTTTATTGGCGTCTTATCGCTAGCTTGAAGGTAATAATTTGTGGAATCCACATGCTCCACATGGAGTGGATTGATGACATCTATTGGTGATTAATATTTTTAGATGTAAAAATTTATACTATCGATATTGTTATTGAATTATTGATAGAAATCTATTAGGAAGCCATTTTATCTAACGTCGGGGATTACCTGCCACACTCATATTATGCATATTAAATTATGTAAATTTGTGTGCATGGGAACTAGCCAGCGATTTTAGTGAACTTTTAACCGAGAAATTAATACTAAACTTTTTTATTACGATCAGTCCTTTAAAGTTTAAACATACCTACAGGTATCGAATATGACTACTGGTTTTGAACACCAGCTCCAAAGGGTATTTATTACATAATATTTAACTAACTAACTAACTAACTAAACCATCACGCCATTTCCCCGAAGGGGTAGGCAGAGAGGATAGAACGCCACACCACTCTGTCCTGGCACACTTCTCTTGCTTCCTCCACATTCATACATCTCCTCATGCACGCACGTCGATTATTCCGACTTCTTACATGCCCACTTTCAAGCACTTGTTTTACTTGATCATGCCATGTCTTTCTCGGCCTTCCTCGACTTCTACATCCAGGCACAGTCGCATCATATATTTTTTTTAGATGTTCTTTCATCATCCATTCGCTCTACATGACCAAACCAACGTAAAAGACCTTTCTTTATTTTGTCGATAATGCTTATCTCAGCCTTGCATTCTGCTCTAATTTCAACATTTGTGCACCGATCATACATAGTTTTACCACACATTCGCCTGAGAGATCGCATTTCAACTGCATTCAATTTACTTTCATCCTTATTTTTCCAACTCCATGCTTCGCTTCCATACATAAGGGTTTGGTACCAGAACTCCATTGTGCACTGCCAATTTAGCCTCTTTTGATAAGCACTTATTAGATACTACCGACTTTAAGGCACCATTAATTCTGTTACCGGCACTAACCCTCCTTTCAATGTCCTTGTCCATATTTCCATCCCTAGTGAACATGCTTCCCAGATATACAAATTCTTCCACTTGTTTCAAGCTATCGCCATTTACTACGATCTTACACTTTAGTCATATTCACATTTCTTTCAAAAACCATCACATTCGACTATTCCACATTCATTAATAGATCACTCTCCTTGCACACATCGTAAACCTTTGTAACCAAGGACTGCAATTCTTCTTCGCTCTCAGCAAGAAGCACTGCGTCATCGGCGTACAAAAGGCAACTAACAATCATACCACTCATTCTCGCGCCCACGCCCATATTTTTCAACTCTTTCATACATTTATCCATGTATATGTTAAACAACCATGGTGACATCACACATCCCTGTTTGACTCCTTTAGGGATGTCAAACCACGACGTGAATGACCCATTTACCCTTACACACGCTACACTGTCTTTGTACAAGGAAGCAATAGCGCGGACAAGGTTATCGTCACTCCATACTCAGATAAGGCCATCCATAGCTTATTCCTATCAACACGATCAAATGCTTTTTGCAAGTCAACAAAAGCGCAGAAAAGCTTCCGGTTTTTTGCCAAAAACTTCTCCGACAAATTGCGTAACGCAAATATTTGATCCATACATCCTCTGCCATTCATAAATCCACTCTGAACATCCCATATTTTATCCTTAGTCACATTTCTTACTCTCTCAATCAATATTCTTCCATACATTTGCCAACAGCGCTTAAAAGACTGATAGCTCTGTAATTCCCGCACTCAACCTTGGAACCCTTTCCCTTGTATAAAGGCATAACCACAGCTCTCCTCCAATCAAGTGGAGTGCTGTGCTCCCTTAGACACAAGTTAAAAAGTTTATGTAGCCATGTGAGAATTATTTTGCCACCCGACTTAATGAACTCTGCTGCAACACTATCATAGCCTTGCGCTTTACCATTCCGCATACATTTGACAGCACTGATAATTTCTTTCATACTAATCGGGCTTTCTTCGTCATTTGCATTCAAACATGGCTCAGGTAATGTTGATACACCGCCCGAGTTACCAGTGTGTGATTCGTACACTTCCTCAAAGTTTTCCTTCCATCTGTCTTTTTATACCAATCTCACTTGTTATCATTTTTCCATCCTTAGCCTTAACAACTGTCATACGTTTACTTTCACTACTATTTCGCGAGTTTTTCACCGCTTTCCAGAAAACTTTAATATTTTCGTGGAAATGATGGCTCATTTTCATTCCTTCCTCTTCATTCAATTTTCTCTTTCGTTCACGCACACCTGTTTGACCTTCTTCTTACATTCACTATACACACTTTTGGCAAAAACATATTCACTCGTATTCCGTTTATTGACAGCAAGCAAATTTATCCACGCATCCTTCTTTTCTTTTACGAGTTTTTTGACTTCGTCGTCCCACCACGCGTCACCATTCTTTCTCCCTATCGTTGTCACACCGCACACTTCTTTCGCCGCCTCACACATACTTGATTTCAAACATTCCCACATATCATTTATACTCAAAACATTCTACGTCTTCCTCGTTCAGTCTACGACTCACCGATCTTTCAAAATTATGTCTTATGTCAGTATTTTGCAGTTTTTCAACTTTGACCCTGGATGGAGCCTGCACTTTGCGTGTTTTGGACCGCCATCCCTTAAACAGAATCACCCTTGATACCACCAAGAAGTGATCTGATTCCATCTCAGCCCCTCTGTACACACGGGTGTCAGCAGTTACAGACTTCAATCCAGAGTCAATGATGACATAGTCGATAATGGATCTTTCATTACCTCTCTCCCATGTATACTGGTGGATTCCCTTATGGTCGAAGAACGTATTCGATACAAAGAGATTCCATTCCAGGCATACCTCAATCAGTCTTCTTCCATTATCATTCACTCTTACATCTCCAAACATACCTAGGGCTGACTCTAGCCCCTCTCTTCTTACTCCCACCCATCCATTTAGGTCTCCAGCCAGAATTATTCTTTCGTTCTCCTTTTTTCCATTCATTACATTCATAAGGCTCGTCAAAACTCATCCTTCTCGGACTCGCAGTCGGAGTTAACAGGAGCATATCCTATGATTACAAGTAATCTAGTTAGTCCGACTTTGAATCTGACACACATGAGTCTCTCATTTACAAAATTCATATTCTTTCATACACTCTATCATTCTTGGCGATAGGAACGCGGCTACGCCCCGGCACGCTCTGTCCGTCTCTGGGAGGCCGGACCAGAGAACCAGAGTATCACCGTGCTCCATCGAACCACTCCCTTTCTTCCAGGTCTCAGTCACACACAACAGGTCCAGGCATTTCTTCTCCATTACTTCACAAAGTTCATTCATCTTATCTGACATACGTCCCCTTACATTCCATGTGGCAATTCTGCATTCTTGCGAATTCCTCCTCTGTGCGCCACCATTCGGGGAGAACTGACCTGATGGGTTGCGGGCCTCATCGAGGTAGTCATAATATTTAAAAAACCCTATTATGTAGCTCGGAAAACCCTATTTGTAATTATTGGATGACTGCTGCAGACAATCTGTGAGTATTTAAAAAAAAATTTTAGCCACTATAACAGATCAGAAAGCCCATTAACAGAAAAGGAACAACATCACTAACACCTAGGCTTGAGAAAAACACTTTTATACTTATGATTTCAGTAGGAATCTATCCTGGAACCTCCATGTCGTGAGTCCATCATTTTGGCCATTCGCTATGGAGGACGCGAGTACTTTATGTTAAAACTTCATACTATGTCATATACATAATATGTCCGTGTTTTTATTAAAAATTATTAATAATTTGCCTTAGGCATCTACTAAAATTTTCAATTGAATGACTGTTAAAAAAAATATATATTCAAAACAGTGACACTAAAAAAAAATCTGTTTTCTTAATATTTTACATTTGTATCATTATTTTAATTTTTAGTTAAACACATATTTAATATACCCAATACAGAGCATGACAAGATTTTTTATTTTCTTAATTCTTTGATCAGTTTTTTAGCTGTGACAGATCTTTGGCTTTTATCGTAACGAAGTTTTGTAATTTTAAAAAATTCAAACATGGTCATAACTCAAAATTGCCAAATTTTTATATAGTGTTGATATTGTTTAAAGGTGTGATAATATTATAGAATCAACAAAAACTCGCTCTACAGCACAAATTTATTTTACGCACTCGCAGATAAGTTTCATAAATAAAACAAAGGTTTTTTTATAATAATCCTTTTTATTTTTATTTAACATAATATATTACAACAAAAATGTTCACAGCAAGAGAAACTGAGATTCGGTAAATTTCAGAAATAAAATATGTAACATATGGAATATAAACATTATTTTACTGTGTATCAAAACATTAGAATAAGCAGGATGTGTAGTAAACAAAACATTGTTCATACATTTATTTAAGAAACAAACAGACCAAATCATAATAGTACCTATATTGTTCATGCACAATCATTATTATTATTAATATTCATATCATTTTTTCAATCAACATTCTTTTAGCACCATTTTAATATAAAATTTCTGCATAAAATAATGGAAGATGACAATATTGGGCAAAGCGTGTTTATTAGGTTAAAACATTTTTAATATTGTCTTTCAAAAATCGTACAAGCAACGAATTGTATTAGGTTTATTTTATTGTTTGTCATTAAATTTTTTAAATTCCTATTTTGGCACAAGACGGCTTAAGACAGTTAAAAAATGAAAGGCGTGAAATAATTTGATTTTTAATTTACTTAAGAAAAAAAAAATCCTGAAAGGATATAGATTTATTTTTTATGGCTGCTTGTTTTTACTGATGTTCTAGATAATTTATGTTGGACTAATTTTAAAAACGAAATCAATTTTATAATATTGTTTCCAAATTTAACTTTTATGGTATGTATTTATGTTTTGAACTGTAGATCTTGTTAACACGTGTTTAAAAAACAATAGAAGTTTTAGTAAAATCTAAAGTTACATGCATGGGTTTATGTTATCACAAATTTAAAAAAAGTTCATTAATTTATATTTTAGGAAAAATGTAAAATAAGGATTTATTGGGACATACAAACAAAAATACTATCTTTTTAGACATGCCTACAACTTCATTGATTACGTATTGAGATATGTAAGAGTAATATTTACTACAATAGAGCATCGATGATAAATTCTTTTTTTTTTTCAAACATGCAAATTCACATACACAAATAAATTATAATAAAGGTGAGTGAAATCTTAAAAATATCACTAAAAATCTATCCTTTAACTAGAGGTACGTACATGCAAAATTATAAAAATTGAGTTAAAATTATAATTCTCAGTAAACCTACATACGTGTAACATCAACAAAACCTTATAAAGACTAGACTTTAGGGTAATCTAAAAGAGGGAATACATTTCATTTACTACCTAAGAATTGTGCTTTTAGAAAGCATATTCCAATGCGTTCCTTTAGGAAATATCACAACTGATAAAAGTCTCATAATGAAACAGTCAACAACATTAATAAATTCATTCGATATCTTCAAACAGTCACATCGTGTTAAGCTCAAGTACAGTAACCGTGGTCGGTTGTACTGCAAGCCTTTGGTCTGGACTTGTAAGCGTAAAAGGTAAATAGGAAATTGTGTTATTCGTTATATTACTTCACGCCGTCTTCCGTTTGCTCGGCTTTCTACTTCTAGGGAGGGTTGCGGAGTTGGATAGGATAACCTGAAAACAAATCACATTCTATACATTCGGAAAGGTGGTGACATATTGAGAAGTCATAAGTGGAGCAGACAAGCAAACTGGACATCTTACAGTATAGACAAGCCGCTTAATCCGGCTGTTGATTTTTTAAATGAAACCTGTTAAAAACTTTTAAAAATAAACCAACGATCTGGATCTATTAATATTCATACCAGTATCGTTAAGGCAAAAAATATAACATGCATAAAGTAGGCAGTTAGTCGAGTTGTTATAAATACACAAAACAAAAACCAAACACAGAAAAAAATATATAAATAATTGAAATAATGTGGATGCGTAATAAAAGTTATAAAAAACACAAAAATAACACAAAAATGATAAAATCTTACATAATATTAATTAATCTGACATTTGATACTATTTTATCCGATTGTATCTGAATGAGTTATTTGGCAGTCAAATTATGATTTCATTGTCAGAAGCTGATAATTTTGCAGAGTCTTCTGGTGTATTCCAAAAAGCTAATTTAGATGGTAAGTGCATTAAATTTGGATAGAGAGGATTCATTTTTACCCTTAGATGATGACCGACTCTTTGTGCGTTGTTTTCTTTTAATTGGAGTATGTGACAAAGCACTATCTGATCGTTTTACAGAAACACCACTTTGAGACTGATCTTCTGACTTTATCTCAGGTGATTCAGCTTGGTCGCATTTTGTTTCTATTTTACCTTCCGTATTATCAGTTTCATTTTTTTCAGAGGGACTGGAGGAGTGGCAAGTTGGAGGTGGTGGGGCATGTCGTTTTTTGTGTCTAACAATTTTGTTTTTCATAACTGGTGAACTGTTTGGAGTCGTGAATTCAGCTTCACCAGATTCATCGTCAGAGCTCAGATTAGAAGATGAAGCCCCGATACTTCTCGATTCCTCGCTAATTTTATCGTTTTTTTCTAAAGTTGAATATGGCTTTAAACTATCAACTGATTTTGGTGGGTCCGCTTCTGTATTTATCTTTTCTGGTTGTTTAGTAATCGATAGTTCTGTAACCTTTGACGGTAAAAGCACATTATTAGTTTCTGAATCTACAATCTTTTTAACACTGTCAGTTTTTAAATAATCTGATACTGTTTCAATATGCTGTGATTTGGCTTTAACAAAATCCAACCGCTCCTCATTCAAACTGGGTAATTCGGTCACACTAGAAGAACTACTACAGGTTTTTACTTCTAAATTAAAATTTTCTGTGCTAGTTACAATTTTAGGTTTCTCATCAATGTGACTCTTATCCGAATCAAAAACTTCTTTTAATTTCAGATATTGTTTGTAGTCATCAACTACCGGTTCATTGCTTTCCCTTCGAACTTGCATTTCATTATCCATAATAAATTTTAAATATTGGGAAATGATATCTTTAGAAATTAAGGTAGACAAATAGTTCCGTCAACTTGAGGGAGAGGTAAATTATTCAAGAAAGGTAAAGGTTCGGTGTCATCATCCATTTTCTTCAATAAACAATTCACTGTCCTTTCAAAAAAAAGAAATACTTTCATCTATGACATATATAAAAAAATTATAATTGTAAATTTGTAATATTGTTAAATTTATGTTCATCTTGAAACCTGTGCATTTGAAAAAATAACATCAGTGTCAATAATATTAACGACAAAAGCCGTATGTAATACTAGATATTTATAATAAATACATATATTAAATAAACAAATACATGGTGAAACAAAACTCAAAACCAGTGATCATATTTGGAGTCAATTTTGTAGAATAAAATTTTTTGATCTGACCCATAGTTTTAGAGAAAATTGAGTAAGAAGTATTTTTTTTCGATAATCTTTTGCAGATTGTTATCATATGTCATTTATTTCATTAATACTTCTAATCAAATTAATACTATCCGTAAAGAAAACAAAACAAAAAAACTGCATTTTAGTAAGAATTTGTTCAATTTCACTTAATCTGCCATACTTATGAAAGCTTTAAAGATAAAAAGTCATATTACATATTCAACTCCAAATATGATGCGGATTCACCAGTTTTCGGGTTGTACTACGAGTTTTGTTACACCATGTATAGAAGAAATGAAGAATGATAAAAGTATAAAATACCTTTATCTTACCTCTGCAGCTCCGGGCCTTTTTATAGAAGTAAAAGTGCTCCTGGTAACCTTACTTCTTGTACGAGTTGTGCTTCCTCCTACAGAAGCTGTCCTCACCAAGTTATCCTGGCCACTAGAAGTGTCGGAACTAACGTCTTCTGAAGACCTAATTTGGCTGAAAAGAAAAATATGTTTGTAAAGAAATTCACAAAAATAAAGCAAATCATCAGGTTGTGGGCAGGAATCATGTACAAGTTGGTATCTATGGATTTCCATAGATAAAGGTCTTGTTTCTCAAGTTGGCATTGTTAGGTTTGAATCAAAATACTATTATAGTCCGAAAGTTTTGATGATTAGAAAAAAAAAAAAAAAAAATACATTTTGACATGCCTGAAAAGGATACTTGTTAATTTCTCACAAAAATATTATGATCTTCATTAGCCCATTAATTATCACTCTTAATATTTCAGAATAACAACATTTGACAGTTTATATTGATAAAATCAACATAGAAGTATCCAGTCTGTCAGTTTCCTGGAATTTATTAATGCATATATATTTATTACATAATAAATTTCTAGTAAAGTTTAAAAATTGGTGTGAAAGCTTCGCGTCACTCATCCGCCAATCAAAAATGATGTATCATTATATTTAAGACGCATTTTTTTAATCCATCAGCATAATTATTTACAGATCAAAAAATATTAATTTTTTAGTGCATTATTGTTTCATTAATTTGCAATCAACTTTATTTACAGTGAGTGGGGGTGGGGCAATGGTTTTCTCTTTTGTATGAAATCTTCACATTTTTTCAATACATTTTTTTTTTAAAATGAGCCGATGAGTTTTATAACATGACTATTCAATATTTAAGTGTTTTTTTTTTAAATATTCATAATTTCAATCACCTTAATTTGATATCTCTTGAGCTTCTATTATGTCCGAGGATGTCCATTTCAGGAAAGATCATATCTACTCGCGGGGCGCTTTGAGTTCTCGGACTTCGCCCCCTCCCGTGGCCCCCGGTGCTCCTCCTGACGAGGCGAGGGTCTGCCATGACCACGTCGGAAGCCTCGTCCAGCTCCTGTTGGGTGCGACAGTCGATTTCATCGGCTACCGACAGGTCGGAAAGGCTGTAACTTCGACGGATTTGCTGAACTAAACCACCTCCACCCTAAAACACAAGTGTTTTTAATGTAACTTACCGAAAATCATTTCCACTGGAGAAGAATGGCAGTCCTTGATTTTCTTTCTCGAATTTAGCACTAGAGCAATAATTATTTTACAAAAAATTTTAGATATCGACCGTAAGCAAGTTTGTACTTATTATCAAATTTTTTAAATAATTGTTTATATATCTCTATCAAATAAATTATCAAAAAAAGAAGACGATTTAAACATACTTTTTATCAATATCTAAAATGTGTAAAAAAATCATTATTCTAGTGCAAAATTCCAGGGAGAAAATAGAGGAATACAAATATATGGAGAAACGGCCAGGTGGCATCATTCCCTCTTAATTCAATGAATCAAAACATTTTTTTTACACATTTAACACAGCCGCCAATATTTATGAAATTTCATTCCGTATAGCGTTGGCCGTGGTGGTGAAGAGAGCTAAGCCCCATATGTATTGTATGTGGATTAGCTCTCTTCACCGCCACGGCGACGATATAAGTGAGAAGCAACTTCCAAAATGGGATAAAATTTTTCAGTAAAATTGCACTTAGCTGACTGTATTTTATTCAAAAGTGAAACAGATACCCTGCTTTATAATATTACGAGACTTGATATTTAAAAATGTAATATTTAAAAATTGACTGTTTAAACTCAATTATTATGTTAGGCAAAAAGCTTATACACTAAATTTTGAAAAAAACATTTACAGTGGTGCAATATATGGACAAAATAGATAATAATAATAAAGTCATGCAAACTCACCTTTGTTTTGGGACTGCCAAGTATATTAATTATTTGATTTGTGATTCTTTATGATGGTGATTAGAGTGTAGAAGAACTTATCAAATGTGGGATTAATTTAATTATTTAGTCATTTTTGTATGTACAAATTGACTGGTTGACAAAAAGAAAAAATAATATACACACATAATTTATTAAAATTGCATGAAATTTTAAGAAATTCTAAATTCACATTGAACTTTCAACTCTGAAAGTTTTATTTTAGTTTATTTTTAATGTCAAAAGTATAAATCCTAATTAATTCTGGTAAATTCCTGAATCAGGTTATCTTTGACTCCACTTTCTTGTTCTAAGAATGTTTGTAGAAATAACTTATCAATATTATGTATGGATATTATTTTATAATTGATCAACCAGAGTGAGATAGGAATAAACAAAAACAATAAAAATATATTTCATATTTATTAAATTCTAAGAATTAATTAATAAGCAACACACAATTTCTTAGATAAAAAAGTACAAAAAACACAAATCAATACTATTCTAAAAATGGTACAATTTATAATAATAACTACACATAATTGTCATATCATGTTCTAATTTCTAATACACAACATTATTATCAAAAAAGCATTTCAACTATCTAAAATTGTATATTGTAACAGTAATACCCTGCTCCACTCATTTTTTTTCTAATTGTGCTACAAAACTACAATCAGACATTTTTTGAAAATTCAATTCTGATAAGCAAATTTTTCAGCTAATTAGGTTTTATTTTTGTTCTTTATTTGGTCAGTTATAACAAAAGAAAAAATCATGAATATCACCATTATGGTATAAACAGCTTAAATGCACTTCACTTTTTTTTTAAAAATTAATATGACAAAATAGTCTCATAGGAGGACTCTTTTGTATGATTTTTTTCTTAATTCACAAAAGATTTATTTTCTCACCTACAAATTTAATTTTAAAATGCTCTGAAAGCGAATTCAAATGCATTATTTTCAGTCTTTCATTAAACAGCCAGAGCAATAGATCTTTGCCTTAGGCAATAGACAAAACAATTTAAATATGTATATTTTTAATGTACATATTGAAAATCATAAGATAAATTTAAATCATATGTAATTTCATATTTTAATTAGTATGTCCACAAGCTTGTTCGTTTTTTATTTATTTAAATTCAGGGTCACTGAGGAAATCATTTATAACATTTTGAAAAACTTAGATATGTAAGCACTAGATACTAAATATCAAAATGTTATATAAAATAATGTCCAAAATTCACAGAAAATCAAACACATTTTACACAAAAAGTGGTCAATCAATAATTAAATTAACAAATTGAATTACATTAAATTCATAAAAAAAATACACGTAAAACTGGGAGCACAGAAAAATATTGATAAAAAAAATAAGACTAGAAAAAAGGAATGACTCAACAGCAAAACAAAGGGACAAAGAATATAGGATAAAAGTATAAATGTAAAGTGTCAATGTAAATTAAATAACTCGTCTATTCAGAATTCCTGTTCTGTAATCAAAACATGTCGAAAAACCAACATTACAATGTTATTAGCACAGCATAATCTTTAAGCACAAAAAATATTTTAAATGCTGTTTTTTTTCTGACCATAAAATGCGTTCAACCCTTTCCTTGCATTTGTAACACCATTAGATATGACTATTGTCTACTTCATTAAGCTATTATTTTATCACCTATTAATATACTTTACTATGTCACTTGTGATTGTCAGCCACATTATAGAAGTAACTCGAGGAAAGGGGGCCAGTTGAACAATTTCATTGGTTGAAATATGATGTATTAAATCAACAACAATGATGATAAATTGTTAATTGAGTTTAGTTTATTGTCTGTGGTATTCCATTGAGATCTTCCTCAACAGCATTATTTTTCTTGCTGGCTTTGTTTCTAGTTTTTCTGCTTGTGCTTCTAGGCCGCTTAACAACTCCTGTAGTTGCCTTCTTCTTTGTCACTCTTCGACTAACTCTAGCCGGGGTTTCTTCTATTCCGACATTGTCTTCTTCCCTATAAACCAACTTGGCAATACTATCCCTCTCTACCTTAGGGATCAAGGGCGCAAATTCTCCTTCCTCCGATGATATCTCTATAGGGCCGTCAATGGCATCTAATCCATAATGGCTCTGATTGATAAATGTAACGTCCGGAGTCGGTTCTCTTCTGTTCGTTACCGAGGATAGTGGCTGACGAGGGGAAGGAAGCATGTAAGGCCGACTGGAATGGCAAAGTTCTGTTCCGTTTGTGGTGTTATAGTGACGGCCAGCGAGAATGGGTAACATGTGAAAATGCGGGAGAGAAATTAAAAAAAAGCATGTTAATAAACATAAAGAAAAATAATAATGAAAATAAAAGTAAACAATATTTTCAGTACATCTAAATTTTTCAGTAAAAATACAAAACTTAGCTCTCACGGATTGATTTCATATTATCACTGACATCTCATCTGAGACTTGTATCTTTAGAAAATAAATATGAAGATCCATAAATTATCAGAGTACAAGGTCATGTTACAATTTTTTACTAATTTCAATGTTTTTATTTTGGTAACTGTGCAAGTAACACATACATAAAACATTTGTGTTACTGTAATTATATTAAAAATGCAGTATTCATGGAACCAACACCAGAAGTAGTTAGGTAAAGGCCTTATATTAGTAGCAGTGATCAGCATTCTGTGCAAGTGTGGTCATACAATAGTGATTTACGAGATCATTCCGTTCTTTGATATTGGATATCATTAATAGCAATAACATTAGCATTTAGCAACTAATTCACCGACTGAAACTTAGCTGTAAATGAAAATACAACTTAAAAAACTGCATTTTTATAACATTTATGTACCTTTAAAATCAGAATAACATAATGAAATAATCAATGTAGGAAATATTATAGTTTTAAAAAGTGATGGAACTCAATATTTGACATTTTTCAAATGGAATCTGCTTATTATTAGATAAGAGGGGTTTTTATTTTATCGATTGAAGTGACACTTATTCTGAAAAACACAATTATAATTATTATTCTAATGAGTTTTTTATGAGAAGACAGATATTTTGCCCTTTGAAAACCAAAATATGTACATTAATTTTTAAAACTATTGTTACTTTAATCACCCGGTCATGATATAAAAAAAAAACAATATCTACCTACATTTTAGCTGGAAAAAAAACTAACCTTTTGATTGGTTGGAATAAAAATTTATTTTGAGCTAAACCAACACAGCGTAAGTTTCAATCAGGAAATATGAGCTAAAATATGTATAATGATAAAAAAAACATTTCCAATGAACTAATTACAGTGAACGACATTAAAATGCACAAAGTGATCTGTGTAAGAGGGGTGGAATAAAACATCAAACATTGCAACTGAACCGTTAACATAAGCACATACCTTTATCGCTGTTTGCATAATGACATTAGTCGCATAGTTTACCCCTTTAGTTCCGAGATTCAGAACCGTGTGGTAGCCCTGGTCTTTTGCTTTGGAAATGTATTCATCTATTTCCTGTAATGAGATAATAACGAATAAGTAAATTACATTTAAAAATTAAATAAATATGGCTACCAAGTGTCCTAATAAACATGAATTAAAGGCAAGATGGTGGATAGTGGAGCCGGAGACAGCAGCCACAGGACCAGTAATACCTTCCCTTCAAGGGAAACCAACCGGAGAACACGTCTGTGACTGTCCTTACCTGTTCTCGTCTGCACAGAGCAGGGTGCACAAACTTCCTGTAGAGGATGGAGGATCCCTTGGTGGCCGGAGACAGCAGCCACAGGACCAGTAATATCTTCACTTCGTAGTAGAAGGGAAACCAACTGAAGAATACGTCTGTGACCGTCTCCGCGCACGTGAACAGCGCAAATACTATCCAGTACATCATCCATTTTACCTGAAACACAAATAAACATACTTTACTATGTTCCTAAGATAACACCTGTTATAAATTAACAACTGTTAAAAATTAACTGTTTGTTTGATCAGGTATTTGTAATTAATGGATTTATGCTACCATAAAAAAATCTATTACTTCACAATGTTGGTTAAAAATTACTACTTTTGATGTAGATTTTTATATGGGTGAAGAAAATTTAAAAAATACAAGACATGTATTATAATAATAAGTTTAGTATGTAGATTACAAATGACCTAATAAGTCATAATAATATGTATTAATTTATCACATTTAACTAGATTTTATTTCATGATAAGGTCAAAAGTACTCATATATATAGGTGCATTTCAATGAGTTTTACTTGTTGCTCTCAAATTTGCTTTAAAATATATTTGTGAGGGAAGAAAGGGAAGTGTGTCAGGACAGACTGGTGTGGCGTTCTATCTTCTCCACGTACCCCTTCGGGGAAATGGTGTGATGGTTAGTTATTTAGCTAACACTATGATGTGGCTTGGTTGATTTTACTCATTCTCACTGCTAATGTATAGTAACAACAAAAAATCAAAGGTAGGTAGGTTACTGAAAGACCAGAATGTATGTCAATAGGTGAAGTGATCCGTATCATAGAAAATTATTATTCATTATGAAATTCCATGAAATATTTCATTGCAAAAGATTTCATCAAAATTTTGTGTACAAGTGTACAAACACTACTAAGTTTTATTGATTTCTTTTTTGTCCACAGCCAAAACATAAGCTGAGAGTATGAATCTAATTGAAACCCTTTGCCCTTGAATATTGTGTAAGTGAGGTAGAGGTAAGCTACATTCAAATAATGATTACATAATTACACAACACTCAAAATTCAATATAGCACAAAAAGAAAACATATTAAACTTTAAAAAAAGATTTTTTAAAGGTTATTGAAAATAATGTTTAACACAAAAAAAATTGAATATTTTTTCCGCTAATACGATAACAGCTATCGTAGACCTGCTCTCAAAAAATATTACTTTTATGCATTATGATCTATGGTATACTCACATATTCTTTGACGTTCTTCGTCCTGACAGCTTTATATGATGCGTACGCCGGGTAGAGGGTGCCAAACACGAGTCTGCAAGAAGGATAGATAACCAGATTAGTCACCATCCTGGGGACGCAGGCTGACGTCACGACCGCCACCCCCGCCAAGTTCTCCAGCGTCACGGGGGGCACGCTGCGGACCAGGTGCCGGCCAGCGGACTTCAGGTAGCCCAGCGCGGCTCTGACTACCACTTCGGATATCTCACATTTGGAAATAAGAAGTCTCCACCTCCACTCCGCTAGGGATATAAATTGTTCGGTAACGCCACTTGTTTCGTACTCGCTTTCCGTGTCAGAATTCGAATCACTTTCACTGAGGATGTTGACACTATTGTTCCCGGCGCGGTAAAAATAGTTGGTAGAGTCGAACTTGTCGGAGATTTCTCTCAATACGACGCCGGTGCTGCTCGAGCCGTGTCGCCACTCGAACTGGCTGGTGATAAGGCCGATACGCGACGCTGACCCTCGGCCGTCATCCTTCTGGGTGCACATTGGGGCTCACTGGCGCTGGAGTAGAGGGGCACCTGCCGCCGTCGAGCGGAACGCCCGCGCCGGTACCGCTACCACTGTTGCTCCGCCTCAATAGACGCGCACAAACTAACTAGATCCCGGCACAGCACAAGGCCTAGCGATGGACACGACCAACCCTCGATACCAGATTGTTTATTTACATTCAATAACAAACCTCGTAACATTAAAAGCTTCGCCCAAACATTCCATACCGGAAAAGCGCTGTAAGCTAAGTAGATGTAACATCGCGTTTCAAAAGCTCCGGGTTACGATTACGAGACTCTGTTTAGTGTTTAGTATAATGAGCGCGCTATTTGTGTACGCAAAGTAGATAAAGCGCACGCAAGAATAAGCGGAAAAGGAAAACTCGCGAAGTTACCGGATCTGATGCGTAAGCATGCAATATTATGTGAGAACACTTGAGAAACGTGACGATATGTACAAGTAATTAATACGGGTGTAATCATGCGTATACTAAGGCGCACTATCGCGGATACTGTACCGTATTTATTACACTTGAAGCGAGATATGGAATTATTCTACGAAAGCGAAATCAGAATTAATAATTACATGTATTTTCCAACAGAGAGGTATGCATAATTGCATATCTTCGTAGTATATTAAACTGATAACAAGGGCACAAACTTTGGCTGGTAGCTGGTATAGTACTCGTACTTATTCGTTTTCAAAAGCGTCACGATCATAAATTATCCAATCAAACCCGCTGTGGCTCGAAGTAGCTTCACGAGAGATCAGTTAGTTAAGGCGAATCGGACAATAATAGCCATCAGAGCGATTACGAATGCAGAAACCATGTGCACAACTCCGGTGTCAACTTACATTCACACATGACGACAGACAACTGGCCCATTCTCCAATTCTGAGATACAGTGAGGTATGTATGAGATGGAGAAAAATAAATTAGCAGCGATCTTGAAAGGACATACACGATTATCTCGTACGTATATAGAATAGCTGACACTGATACTCGTATATACGCCTAAGCACTAGCAATTTTTGCGCTGCCCACGAGCGACAGCGATGTAAACAGGTAGGTACCCCCATCAAACGGTCTAAATAACCGCAACTACCTACTTGAAGTAACGAAGATCGATCCATTAAACTTTTAAATGACAACTGTATCGGCACGCGACATCAAAAGAGAGTGAAATCAAACTCGATCCTAGGTATATAGAAGTGAAAACATAAACTTCTGAGCTAAAGTAGTGATCGTTTTTGCTAGAAACTAGTTATTGTTTATCAAGTCAATATGAATACTGCGCTATGCTCAAGGATAGATGACCTCAGAGGAAAGGTAAACTGAAGCTCTCTGGATATATGTGTTGGCTGGTATATCTGTTGGCTGTATCTGTGTTGCACCTCGCTCACGCATATCCATCCTGCCAACGTTGCCCGCCCATAAAAGGAACCAACAAGTCGCGGAAAGAAAGCAAGATAGAAATTACGTATGCCGTTTGCAAATTGTGCATTTTGCATTAGAACCAACATACATAATGATATTTAAGCGAGCTACGGCAATTCGATTTTACTTAAAACGTAGGTAACAAACTAAATTTAACAGTACTTGGTAATCAAAGGTCAAATGAAACCCCCACACGAAATGTCGAAACGTGTAACGCAAATCTCTTAAAAAACTAGTCATTGTAAAAACAAGAGCAAAAAAAAAGGTTCTATCGAAATAGTTTCAGTGTGCCTATAATTTTTACTAATTGTAAATCATACGTCACGTTATTCGTCAACCACCAAATAATAAAATATTGCTTCTATATCTTGGCTTAATTAGATCCATGTTGTGCAGAAACATGCGTGTAATGTATTTGGCCGAACGCTCTGTTACCTACTAATGAATATACATTCGTAATAAATACAAAGGTAATAATGATGTGATATGTTAGTGCCTACTTTCTTACGCGCGCCATTTGTATCTTAGTTACCTGACAATTCTAACGGTAATCACATTGGTTTCCGGCGAAGCGTTAAAGGTTTTCACTGCCCATATCGAGGTACAATTGTTTACGGTCGTTACTGTACATTTATTCAAGGTAAAAATAATTAATCTTTCAAATTGTCACCTTTTTGCAAAACAGATTGAATTTTTACTGCATTTATGAAATGGCTTCATTACTATTAATCAATCCAATCACGCTTACCGACAATTTTCAGTTATTTTTAGTAGTATATATTAGTAACCTAACTAACTATTATTCCATTTATCAGAAGGGGTAGGAAAAGAGGATAGAACATCACACCACTCTGTTCTGGCACATATCCTTTGCTTCCTCCACATACTTCATGCACGCACGCCGATTATTCCGACTTTTAACGGGACTTTAATTTTATCAAAAGTAGTAATCGAAGTAGTAGTATAAAAGTATCGAATTCATGTTTTAAAACCTTGATACAAAAAATGCGAATAGCCAAAAACAATTCATTCATAATCCTACCCAATAAATTACGATCAACAAAAAATGAAGACGGCAATGTTATTTGTAATTTGTACGTTAGCAAATTGAAATATTCTTGTTCCTTGTAGATGATCTATGAATGCGTAGAATTGATCTGAGCCAGATTAATTTTAGTATTACAAACCATATTGTTATTATTTCTTTTAGCTCAGTCTGTAGGCAGAAATGGCTTACATTCTGTCCGTCAATACTTAAGGATTGGATTTCGTAAAAGTGGGCCAAATATATTTATGTATAGTAGGTACGTTTATTGGTTCGTGTTAACATACACAAGAGCTAGATAAATGGTCGAAGCCATGATAGAAAATAGAAATCTAAACGGAACTTAGAAAAAACATTTATTTCAAATGGCGTCCATTGTTTACAAAAAATCTTTTGTTTACGAACTAGTTTTAGATTTAGAATCTTCATGCTGCTGATAATATTGTTTATTGAAAATTCCTGAAAGATTGAAAAGAAGACTGATGCTCTTGCTAGGCAAAATTTAATGGGCAAATAATTGTTTAAAGTAAACCAAATTTTTGCTAAATATCTAAATCTGCTGAAAAGACAAAAGGGGTTAGACAGTAAGTTAATGACGGAGGGATGGAGTATAAAATGGAGGCATTACTGATCAATTTTCAGGATTGAAACGATGAAAAGGGACGAATGCATATATCGCTGTAACGATGTACATACAAACTGCATTAAATGTAATAATACAATAAATTTTATTGGTTGTTAAAATGTGCTAAAATGTACGCTTTTGATAAGGTGCTAATTAAATGTGATAATATAATAGTTAAAATAAGCATGGTTGAAGATTTGGCAGGTATTCAAAACGCAATTGTGTATCTGTTGATCGAAGTTTTTAGCATTTAGAAAAGTATTTTTTAAACTTTTTGTAATAAAATCATCGCAAAATAATTTATTTGGTTTTCATTACAAATAATTTATGTTGGTACAGAGCTTTAGTAAAAATGCCGGTTCTACAGCGCGGCGTATTTCTATATGCCTGGTGACAGAGGCGGAACTTCGCTCGGATGAGCCCGGCCTTTGGTACATTAAATCTACGTAATAATTAAGTAATATAAAATACGAGGGAACAATACCGCGGTGTGCCATACGCCCGCCATTCTGACCATTAACTACTGGTGCTGCAGACACAAAAATCTGGTATTGAAATGTTGAACGGTAACAAAGCCGCAAGGACGTCGGTTTGCTTTGCTCACAAAAAGATGGACAATGAGAAGTCAGAATGCAGAATAATATTAGCTCTATAATAATGTTTTGAAGAATCTGTTTTAAATAATCTGTACTAACATAACCCACACGTTTTAATGATTAGCTAAAATGATGTGCATACTGATAGGTTTTGGTTTTCCGAATTGTTTAACAAACTTATCATTATTTTATTGATTAATCATTCGCCAACAACAAGCTTATGATTTGTTACATGATTAAAATATCGCTTAAGAAATTATTTAAATAAATAAAACGACGTACCTATCGGACATTTATTTATAAGGAGATAAGAGAATTCCCAGAAAATAATATTATTTATAATGGTTGTGATAATTAAAGAGAGTATTTTGAATAGGTATAAAGAAGTGCGCAGAACTGTTTTGGGTACAAGCAAAAAAAATAACTCGTTCTATGCAATGGCTAATGATTCATTTCACTAAAGCAATTCGAGGATTTTAATGTGCACTTTGTAACGCATCATACAACCATTTTCTATTTTTTTTTTTTATTTTCAATATACATAATAGAAAAAGAAATACAATTGTTTAGATAACTGTCTTATTTGGATTTTTTTGTACAGAAGGCATTTCAGAACTACATATATGTGGGTATTCCTTATTGTTTCTCCTTTCTGTAGTTCAGAACTGTACCTATTTTTTATTATATTATTACACCTATGCCCCAAAGCAAAGCATTGTTACTTTTAATACATTGCTTATTACTTGTATCGCTGCCTGTCGTAATTCCACAGTTGAACTCTTGACATTACATATTTAGTTCTGAGAAACAAATCGTTTGCAGTCTGGTGGCAGCAAGCCAAATCAAGTCAAATACAATTTATTGGCGAAGCAAATTATACTAAAACAAGACCATCAGAAAACGAAACCAAACTTCCAAACCAGATTATAATATCTCGCTGGCATTTAAACACGATAGATCGTGAACATTTTACAATTTATTGCGACTACAGATCTTCACACCAAGGCAACGTGCATTATAGAAATGCAGCTTTATGACGCATTATTATTCATATTGAATTCATAAGTTTACTGGTTAGAGGTTCATATTCGTATTTACGCGAAGTAAAGACGGAATTATTATTCGTGTGGGTACTATACGCTCGAAGTGCCTACCTAATATGATAATACACCTTAAAGTTGTGAAAACAATAACGTATCAATACATTTGCAGTTGTGTTATTGTTTTAAAACATAAAGATAATGTAGAATTTATAAGACAAAAAGCTTTCGTATGGATATTGGTACCTATAAATAAATATCTAAAAGCGGGTGATATTTGAGAAATGTTGTAAGAAATGAACTGAAAAACGATAGTAAATTTAATTAAGTAACAAATTTACGGCGAGATTTAACATGGTAGTAATAACGAATAAAACACGTAACATAATGGACGATTTTATTATCTCAGATATGAATAACAACAGTAGAATCTCCGTAATAAATAGTAATACGAATTTCTTGTTTATTAGGATAAGACATTGTTACTGGTTACTATCGCAATACAAAGTTACGATTTAAAAAAAAAGATACAGCGAGCGAAAGTTCCAGATTGATACCCTTCGCTTAGAGCACTATGTAATAAGTCCGTAGTGGGTACTGGATACTGGGTATACCCTGTACCTCCTTATATGGATACAATCCGTGTCAAGGTGGGTAGCGGCGCGGGCCGTGAAAACCGAACTAGAGATTACTCCGCCACCTGTCAGTGTAGGACCATACAGGGAGATACGAGTCAATCTACAGCACGGAGGATGTTCAATGTTCAATGTTCACTAACTCGCGGTAGGTATAGTATTCCTTCTGGAGGAGACGCGCCGGGCGACAGCAGCAGGAAGGGCGCACGCGGTGGGTACTGAAGATCACAGCGAGATGTGCAGTGGAAACAAGCTATAAATATCCTCCGACTCTCGCATTCCTTAGGAGCGGTGATTCGTCGGCAGCTCGGGGTTACTGACCAACTCCTGGAAAGCAAAATCTGTTCCGGTATCTTCCCCGTCTTCGCTTGTGGAACAATGCAGACAGTGCAATTACCTTGTAAGTTGAGAGTTCAGAGCACCGATTATCACACAGGCATTTCGTATGTTCTTGACTTAAATAAACTGTCGATTCGTGTCATCGTCATTAGTTCAATTTATCTTAATGACTCAATCGTGCCTCGAGTCAATGTACGTCGTTGTGTAGCCGCAATCGAACAGTGGACAGCGCCGACAGTGGACGGGAGAGAGGAATCTCAATGCCGCTGCCGATGATAATGTCTCCGTACCTACGGTGACGACGAAGTCAATTTTATGATGATCAAGTAGAACTGAGCCCTTCAGCTGATCGGTCAAGATTACGCGTCCAATGTGAAACGACGCATTGGCAGACTGTCGGATGCGCGAACTGGACGGGCGCGGGCGCGGCGGCTTAGGACTAACATCTGGAGGTATGCGGGTAAAATTAGACCAGAGCGAACTGTGGATCTGTGTTGGCCAACAGCGCGCAACACTGTACCGGACACGAGCATTAAAGCTGAATTTGATATGGTGCCAGATGAGAGCGAAAGCTTCTAAAGTTGATGCCAATCTCAACTGTCTTAGGTACACTTAGCCGTAACAGTTATAATAATTGCCAGAGTGACTTTTGTAATACCGCACAATGCGCCATACTGCTAATGAAAGAATAGACAGGTAGACGAATTCGAAATTAAAAGTACTGTAATAAATGTACATATTAAGATTGAGCCTCGATTATGTTTTTACCTAATGGATTTTTGAATACCAGCAACCGATTTTAAAAACGTGAAAAATATTCCTAAATAAGAATTAATGTTACATGTTTCCCAAAGGCACCACGCCCCTCGGACGGTGATGGAATATGTGTAGTATACACTTAGACACTCTCGGGGAGCCCTAAATAGAATCCCTCTATCAGATAATCAAATCGGGCATACTTACTACAACTCAGTGGGAATGTGAAGTAGATAACCGCACAGGGAGGGAAACGAGGTATCCTGTTAGAACCCCTTGCCTAGCAATGTTACGTATTATCAATAACAACCCCTTTAGTGTTTAATCAATGCTGTTATGCAGCTCATTGATTTTCAAAACGTTTTCAATACTATAAATTCTAAGGTGCCTAAAACCAATAATGTTCCACGTTGGGATATACATAATTATGCTAAACAAATTACGTACATGAGAAAACAAATAGGTAGTCATTAATTCATTGTGGTATCTACTGTATCTAGCAATAATTACAGCAATTTCGGAACCTCCTATTTGAGGAGTTCATAAAAAGGTAAATAATGCGTGAAGAGACTAAAAGAAACATATTTCAATGTACACATAAAATAGAGTAAGAATCAACCTAACATTGACTGGTAGGAATCCATTAATAATATTATTTCTTGGCTTGATAAACATGATAATTTTGGACATAGGAATAATGATTTGTGAACAAAAAATATTCGCATACCTTTGACGATATTATTGTTATTGATGTTTTGAATAGGAAATCAGTATTTGATGATGTGCAGGCAGAGAATGTGGTAGCGTGGGATATAATGATCATAATATCTAATCATTATGCTCCGCTCTTTAAATTTTTACTAATGTTACCAATGTTGGTACTAACATATTTAGTCAAAGTTAGAATGACAAAGCCGATTACGTAATAATCTCTATATTTTAAGCGTTACTTAAAACTAGACAAGAAAAAATGTTCAATCGGCTTTTAAATTAGTTAATTTATACGATAGATTTACCGATGCGATATTATTGATTTGATGAATGACGCTCATAAGAAAGTAAATGAGACAAATTCAGATATTATATAGAACACCCCAGTAGTGCGTTGAATTTAAAATAAATAAATAAAGAAAAAGGAAAAGTGCACTTGGATGCCACTATCCCAAAATCGGTGGATGGGGTAAATTTCTGAAAAGTACACCCGACAAAATTTATCAGATATTTAATATTATCCATGCGATAGAAAGAGATGGCAAGAGAGGTTTTCGCCAACTCCGGTCAAGTTAATAGGAGCCTCATCTTAGAGGAATTACTAATATAATATTATCATACATGTATATTGTATAATGTACAAAAATATCAAATATCTGTGTGTTTCTTACAATGAAAAACTGATGAAAATCATAATATAATGCGAAAAATCTCTAAAATTTAAGCTGTAAAAACAGGAATCATAATTATTTATTTATTGTTGGTACTTATCCAACTAAAAATATTGCAAGAATCGCTGAATAATAATTACCCAATATTAATGAAAAACCGTTCGATAGAAAACTTTATGTTACTGAATCGTATCGTTACGTTTCAATTACTGTGATTTAAAAAAGAAGCAGGTCTAGTAAAAATTTTAATTATTTATTATGAACTACAAGTTTTTTGTACCTTTTGTAAGTAGGTACATGAAACAACTTAATGACGACAAAGAGTACATAATATGGGATTCATAAAATACGAATTTTCACATGTCATAGATTATTATAATTTTCTACATAAACACTTGAGTATGAAAAGATAACGTAAGAGTGTGTTCAATTCTGGTCGAACATTAGCTTTTATTTCTTTAATTTTTAATATAATATTAAGAGAAATATTCAATAAAAATGTTTTCGATAATTTTTTTAAAATTAGAACACATGCGAAATAGAAACGAATTTTGAGAATATTTTTTAATATATATTTTTTTTTTCAAAAGAAAAATTTTTGTTTAAAAATTTTTTTTACATAAAATCACAATACAATAAGAAAAATAAACAAAAATCCCACCAAGGCGTAGCCTGTTTGTGGGGATACTGTGAATGTTTACACACTCTTTCATAAAGCATGCACGACGCAATAGAGAAAAAGATAATTTAAAAAATATATATATATAAGATATTATATTGATATATTTATACAAGAAAAAGAAGAAGTAATTCGTAATAGAAATAATTATAAAATATAAAATAAAATTACTACCACAAACTGATAAGCGAAACAAACCATCAATAATTTAGACGCCACTAGAATGTTTAAAGGCAATAAAAATGTACTAGGGATTACTTGATGAGTTTAATTGCAATTTTTTTCAACATGAAAAGCAAAGATGCCAAACGCCTCTGCCTACCTACTGCACGACTTTCAACTGAATAGAACGGCTGAGAACCGGGAAGAATGGAGTAACATATAAGGGAGTTGTTGTAAAACCAATATCCAGGATGAAAAAAACCACAGAAGTGAAAAAAAACCTAAAAATTTAATTTTCACAAAATGAAATTCCAGTTTGATGCAATTTTTTTTTTTAAATCTTTATCATTCTATATCCGCTCCCTATGCTGAGCTTATGAACTCCACAAACCGCCTCCAAGCCAAGCGATCGGCCGCCAGCTCCCACGCATCCTCTCAAGTCAGGTCCAAGTCCTAAGAATAATTTTTTTTATTTGTACATCACAGGCAAATTAATACTAACTTCCAAAGAACTACAATATGTATTGATTAGAACTACTGCATAGTACCTGGTTATGATCGTCAGAACAAAAATAGCCACAAGGACGTAATCTAGGATTGGCGGGAATAACTATTAAAATGTCTCGCTGGGATTAATAAATAGTTACATTGTGCGTTTATCAGAGCATAACATCAGAATAATATCACAACAGTCTTGGTTTACTGAAAAGTAACATTATATTCACAATATTGATAATCCAAAACGTGATCATTATAACTTTTATTTTATTTATAATAAGTATATAAATTTATAGAATCCTCGAGTTTTCAGATCCTATCGTAAAATTTTGTGAATATAATTTTTAAGAAAAAATTAACGCTGTTAACTAACTAACCATCACGCCATTGCGGATAGAGCTCCACACCGCTCTGCCCTGGCACACTTCCTTCGCTTCCTCCACATTCATACATCTTCTCATGCACGCACGTCAATTACATTTTTTTTAAATTACTACGATTTATCTGTTTTGGTATTTCACATTAAGAACAATTTTTCTTCTACTTATTACTGAGCAAAACTCATGTTGAGGTATAGGTAATAATTACGATGTAAACTTATTTTTTTAAAAAAGAATTTTATTATTACTATATTAACATGGAAAGTTGCTGATAATGGAGTTAAGAGTTTTTTTTATAGTTAGGGAGACGAAATATTTTTTAAACTAATTTTTTAGGATTTTTTTTTTGTTTTATTACCTTACATGGCTTGGTGTTGGCTCTTGACGAAAATGTTGTTGCGAGTATTTATTATGAAAAGTGTGTATTTCAACTTCAAGGCCTTACGACACGTTTCGTTGTGGATAGGAAGGAAATATCTAATTATTATGTCAAAAAATAATAAAACAATCTAATAATTTAACACTTCAAAGGTTAAAAATAAAGAAAATACAATTTGACATCTCAACAGAGACGAGAAGTTTGGAAGGGAATATGGATATCTAGGCGTTTACAGGGCTTATGACCTGTCATTGGCTGGGTTAAGTGGCCACTTGATGTATTACAACACAGTGTATTTCACAGTTTTTGTCTACAAGTATTTGGACACACTCAAAATGTTGTTTATAAAGAAAATATATTATTACAATTCATATCAGATTTTTCATGAAATATTTCTATATTATTATATGTAGTACCTACCTAATATAAAATATTATCAATCTAACAAGTATACCTATTTGGAAGACGAACGGGAGTTGGCGGCCTATAGCATAGAGGCTATTTGTGGAATCCATATTATGCTCTTTATAGGAATCGGATATGGGATGAATAAAAAAACTAATATTATGGCACAAATCTAAAAAGGAAATTATGAAAATTCTGCACAGGCATCCATCGTAACTCTATTTTTAAAAAAATCAATAGGGAATATTGGGTATTAGTCGAGTAAATATAAGGTTTTAGGTTGCATTAAAGACACTTCAGTCAATTGGTTTTTAATAACGCGAAATAGTGTTGCTATTTTAGTAAGCATTTTTCGTGGTTGCGAATTTTTATGGGAGTTACATCCTGAAAAATACCTAAATTTGCTATTTTACGCTAATAGCTGATAAATTTATATCCAAGGACACGTTACAATAAATTATTATCATACACAAGAAATCCCTAGTTTCAGGCATACTACTCCATACTACTATTTCTTTTCTTTATCCGTACCCATTAGTGCATGGGGCACTGCATTGGTACACCAAGTGCAGTGATTACGATCATTTTATAATATTAAGGCAGTCTTACGGTTCAGTACCAGTCCAAGGTATCACACATGAAATATTAATATGAAAATGTCATGTAAATAAATATTTCATGTTGACCCACTACGAGAATCGAACCAAAACCGAACCCGCGAGCTCATGCATGGTAGCCAAATGCGCTACCACGATGCTACGAGGCAGACTCCATTCAAACATATTTATATTGATTGGTCTATATTGTGTAGCTTAGTTTTGAAATTCATATCGAAATAATGTATGAAATGTGTGTATCGTTTATATCAAGTGAAGAATAAAAAAAAACGGTAAAAAACGATAGAGTAGAGAAAAACTGTGTACAATATGGTTCAAACATTGAGTAAATTGAAATTAGCGGTGTGTAATTTTTGACAACTGCTTTTGAAGGCAGATTTGACATTTTCAAAATCTTATTCCTACCGACAAAAATATAATTGCAACAAACGATTAAAGTTTATCATAACAGCGTCACCGATACCGTGTCAAAATAACAAAGGATGGGAGAATCCGATGATCAGGAAGTTAAAAATACGACACCAAGATTTGCACAAAGAAACGCTTTAATGCTTTTGGTAAATTAAAATTGACACACTGTATTTTAACGGCACGTTAAAAAAAATTGTCCATTCACATAATTTTACAAAACAAACACTGATTTACTTTATAGCTTTTGTTTAGAATAACGTCTGACAAAAATTTAAATAATAACATAACAACTTACTAGCAACGGTCAAAACGTTCCGTCAGATGAGATAATAGAATAGGCAATAAATGCTTACAAAAACATATTAAATATATTTAAAAATGAGTACTTACATAACAATACGGGATATAATGGACGATATCATATTGATTTCACTTTATTCACTCAATAGGCCTAATTTTCTAACCACACCACACACGACAAATCAGCAGTACGGACTGTTCGCCATATTGTAAAATGAAGTCAATGTTTTGATCATGTGACCAGCTTTGTTCCATGATCAATAGCCTAGCGGCGCATGCGCAAAGCTGAAACTAATTGTGACGTTTCTTTTTACCGTACGGTGGCGCTCCCAGGTGCGAGAATTCTGTACCACGCAGTCGATTGCCTTCTCTCGTAGGGTTTTCGTACGAATTCCTACTAGTTTCACTTTGTACTACGAGACAAGTGTCGTGCGTAAAATGCAGGTGCATTAAAGTTTTTATTGCGGTGCAGTTTATTGTGAAATATGTGATCTGTGAATGGAAATGGCTTATAAATATCGGGAGGAGTTAGTCGGTAAACGATTTCTGTCAGTGAGTGGAGTTTCAAAGTTAAATGTTTCCAAAATATCGGATTGGGGGTGGAAAGCTGGTGTTATCAGAGCTGCAAGTCACAAAGATAACAAAAACAAAGATTTGCAGGTATTTTTATTTATGTATTAATTTAGGAAAAATGCTGTCTCCTCGATTCAACGAAGAGTTTATTTCATTGTTTTTCAAATTTCACCCTTCGTCTGGGTTGCCAGTTGCCACCTTCCGCGAAGAAATGAACCAATGGGGTGGCTGAGGTGACTTGGGCGTGGGCGAAAAGGAAATCTTAAGAAGTGTGCACTTTTCTATTTTCCTCAGAAATCATGACAGAAAGTACCCTTTCAAATATGTTTTCCTATTTCCCAGATATTTATATGACTACAAAATCGAATCTTTTCAAACTTCCATTATGGTGTAAAGATTTTAACGACTTCGCGTAAAACTTAACTGCAATTGATTTCTCTTTGTTGCATTTTAAATTCATTGCCGCCCTTCGTACTTTTATGAATTCTTGCGTTAATAGTCGAGTAGTCAATTTCATTTCCATTAAATCTCGTTACAAGTTAACAAATTAATAACTGATCATCTTTATTTAATTTTTTCAAACTGCGTATTCTAAATTATGTAAATAGTATTGTTGCAATTTGAAAAATGGTAACTACTTTCAGCAGTACCTACCTTTGAAAAACAACGATAAGTTAGTGTTTTTGGCGGTGAGCGCTTTATTGTTGCCTCTTCCGATTACTAACTGAAAATAAAAGTATTTTATTATCAAACTAATCCGTACCTGTTTTTTTTTTTTTTTTTTTTTCACCATGTTTCTAGTCAAAATATGTAATCTATATTCTAGTCAAAATATGTAATCTATATTCAGGTACACCTTTTGGGTAATGACGTGATGGTTACCTACTTAGCCTAGGTTCGAATAATTTTTTCAACAGTTTATATTTCATCACATTTATTTCTAACTAAAAATCCCAATTTAAAAAAAAAAAAAACTTCTTGAACAATTACATAGCAAGTGTACAAGGGCGGGCTTATTGCTTTAAAGCAATATCTTCCAACCAACCCTTAGTTACCATTGGAATAAATAATATTTGGGAGGATAATCAGAACCGAGATCTATCTATGTTTTCACATTCGCTCCCTATGTGAAGCATACGGATTCCAAATTCTCCAAACTGCGGCGCAGTTTCTGTGCGCATTCCCAAGGCAGGTCCACGTCCTGTAGTTATAACGTAGTAAAATACCTTTATACGTATTTTCAATTAGGTCTTTATACTTGGCTACTTATTTTCTTGGCAGTGAGGCCTAAGTTCAAGGTATTCTCGGCAAGAAGTACCTACCCACCATCTTTCTGGTTTTTACACTATGTAACCACGTGTCTCATTTTACCTTGAATAGGTAAAGATTTGGCCCTGAGTCTTAGAACAAACCACATAACATCATCTCATTACAACCTGCCTGCGTAAATAAAAAAATATATACGATTTCTATTTTTAAACAGCTTCGCGGCACAGCAAACTATTTTTAATGTTATATTATAAATATCAATCCGTCGGCAGTTTGCGTCAGAGCTGCGGGACGTGGACTTGGGAGGATCTTGGGAGGCAGTTTGTTTGTGGAATTCGTATGCTTCACAAAGGGAGCGGATATGGTATGATGATGATGATGAATAAAGTTATATTCATAATATCTTATTTTATTAGAACTAAGGTTGAATTCCTAGCGAGTTCACAAACGTTAATTAATTTAAAGTGACTTTTCTCAGGCCCGGATGTTCTGCGACGTTCTGCGATCTGGGAGGCCTCTTGTATTTGGGTTTCCTATTATAGTCTCCTGGCATTGGGATGACTATCGTATCAATCGAGATATATTGTCTACATGTAGTACCTACTGTTGCTCAATCACAGATAACTATCGACGTAGTTAAAACCGTGCTAACCACGTGCTAGCCCTAACGATTTGATCGATCACAGTGACATTCGTTCGATACTGTGGTATCGATAGCCGAGCATAGCCGATCTGAGCCGAGCGGGCCCGATGCACGCGATACCGCGGCCTTACGTCAAACGTTAAATCAACGCGCTTGTCGGATTTTTTATTATGTCGACTGCTTTTCTCAATATTTGGCTTGCCGAAAACCGGCTAAATTATAATAAAGATTGAATGAATATATGTGCGAATAAGATATATCTCGGAAATGGCTCGCGACTAGTATGCGCTCGTTTAATAATCCCGATCGATAACTTTTAACGCAAGTTCCATTGTGATCGCGAAAACGTTAAACATCCATGGGTAAGAAATCGTTATCACGTCGCTTATTACCGAGTCACTAGTGATCTGTGATCGAGCAACTGGTCACTTACTTTATACCTGTATTGGCTGTGAATAAAATAAAATGCTATGTTGGTTCTGCGACGGTTTTTTTTCTGCGGCAGTTGTTTCGTCTTGCTATGGCTATTTTAAAATGTGTAAATGTAGTGTTTGTGGAAGGTCATTGTAATGTTAGATAGGATATAAAAATAAAATACCGGTGCATTTTTCAAGTACGCTATTGAATGCATATCACTTGACCTTACATGTCAAGCATCGTGCAGATAAATTGCAATTTAGCATTATTTCTACACCCTTATGTGAGAACAAACTACTCGATAGGTTTTTGTCACTTAGAACGAATATGAGATTCTGTATTAAAGTATTCTACATGTAAAAAAAAAAAACGTAAATCGACGCCTCCTACGTATGATATCGTAACCCACAAATCGTCGATTTTGAGTTTTTGGTGGATTTCGTCTGTATTTAACTATATCTATAATTCTACAAAAACAAAAAAAATATTTTGCCAATAATAAGGGCTTTTTTGGGGCGTAATTTGTCGTATCTACAACCAATGTATATGAACGAAAATAATTTCAAATGCTCCTCCTGTAAAATCGCATTTTGTGGGTTACGATATTATACGTAGGAGGCGTCGAAATATTTATTTTTGTCATTAAAAACTTTTGAAATCAATATTATCAATTCTATCACGTTGGTACTAGCACGCTATTGCGTGTTTCTATTGTGGTAGAAAGAAAAAGACAGCAGACTCGAAGTTTCTCGCTTTTTCTCTCTCTCTCTCTCTCTCTCTCTCTATCTCTCTCTCTGCGCACTGCGTGACGTCAGAGATGGTCAGATGTTCGGCTTACCTTTTCAGCCGGAATTAAAAATATCAATGTTTAACTTCGTATATCTCGCTTATTTATTAACCAATATAAAAAATAATCGCACCTGTCGTCTTGAGATTTTTTATTTTAATTTATAAGTCGATAAAAAAATTATTGACAAAGGTCTATTGGATAGTGTCCGTACGTGAACTTAATTTAGGTACCTACTCACTACTACTACTTTTCCTTGTCCGCATCCAATGATGCATAGGGCACTGCGTTGGTAAACCAAATGCAGTCTAATATCTTGATCATTCTTCATACGAATGCAATACGATCAGTCTCTTCAGAGCCAGCCTAATTATGTGAAAACCACATTGAAATGAATATTTCATATCGACCCCGCCAAGAATCGAATCCGCGACCTCATGCATAGCAGCTCAACGCTCTAACCACTACGCCACGGGCGGAAAATTATAGTAAACCTAGGTTCAACTAATTTATTTGTTTTGTTTCATATTTGTATACATATAGGAATTGCAAATAACTTCCACTGATAACTTTCACTTAAATTAATGCATAAGCAATGCTTACTATCAAAACTATGTAAGTATTTAAAATTGATGTAAACGAATTCTTAAGCCATGATCGGTATTATTAAAATATTATTTTATTTTTGTACACTTTGGTTGTACACTACTCGTATGATATCGTTCCTTCCTTTTTTTCCCTTATCTGCACCAAATCAAGAGAAAGAAAATCTTGATTTGAAAAAAATTATGTTTTTTTCTTGATTTGTTAAATAAAAATTATAATAAGAGGTAAATACTTACATTAAATAATGTGGAAGACCGGACAGAGTATTGTGGCATTTATAAAAACAAAAAATTACAATACTCTGTCTACCCCTCCGAATACTTGGCGTGATTACTTAGTCAGTTTATTTGATTACATACTATATTTATTTATTTTTACATTTTTCAAAATAGGATATAAATCACATTTTGATGTCATTTTATAAAAACAAAAAATTACAATACTTAAGTACTGAAGTAATAATAATAGTTATTGATATCCTAACAGAGACAGAGAAACTCTGGAAACGAATGTGGATTATCTAGGCGTTTACAGGGCTTCTGACCTGTCATTGACTGGGTTAAGTGGCCACTTGATCTACAAGTATTTGTACACGTTCAAAATGTTGTTAAAAAATAATAAAAATTTGACATCTCAACAGAGACGAGAAACTTGGAAGGGAATATGGATATCTAGGCGTTTTTTTTTTAGGCGCAAGTTTCTCGTCTCTGTTGAGATGTCAAATTGTAATTATTAGCCCGTAATGGGTGAAATCCAGTTTTTGTCTATAAGTATTTGGACACACTCAAAATGTTGTTTATAAAAAATAATAGTTTTCAAATGTAGCGTTTTTTACAAAATATTTTCTTTTAAAATAAGTTTCCTTTGTGGATTTCACATTACAGTAAGATAAATTTACGAATACATTATTTGTCTTTTTGTTCTTTTAGAAAATGCAGAAAACTTGACATATTTTTTCCGTCTCGTGCTGCGACGAATAAAGCCGAAGGCCACTGCAGTTTGCAATAAGTATGTCTTGTGTCTTGTACAATGTACAGTCATCTTGTAATTTAAACCGAATGCATTAAATACCGCTGCAACAATACCACCTTGATCCAGACGATGACTTCACAAATTGCAAAAGGGCTTCCATCATAATATTAATTTCTTACAATAAAATAAGTTGTACTTACCTATAAAAGTAGTTCGATTTCAATTGATTCATTTATTGATAAGGTTATATTTATTTATATATTTTCTGTACATATACAGCTTACAGTTACCAGTTACATATATACTCGTACAGGTGAAAATGATATTTATTACAAAATTATTAAATATTTACAATAAAAAATAGGCTCTATAATTATGCATATAAAAACTAAGAAGAAACAATTATAAAAGTAATAAAAATAAAATATATACATACGTAAATAATACATAATACATATAAACAATAATCAAAATCTTTATATAAGAAATATTTTTACTATATTATTATGTATCTACTATGGAAAGAAATAAATTTTGCAGTTTACTCTACTGCACTGGTGAAATATTTGTAATATTGTATTTACTCTTGAATCTGATTAGGTTTAATACCTAATATAATAATAATTATAATAATACAAATAATGCATTAAAAATAAAAATAAATCATAAAAAATGTAATGTACCTACATAAATAAATAAATATACTACTCTTCCTTATCCACACACAATAGTGCGTAGGGAACTGCAGTCATGCACCAAGTGCAGTGAATCTTGATAATTTATTACATGAAAGCAAGACGGATCAGTCTTACGCTTCAGCGCCATCGCCAGTCCAAGGTATCACATAAGTATTATGAAATATTTTTGAGAAAATCACAATGAAATAAATATTTCATACTGACCCCCACCGGGAATGGAACCCGCGACCTCATGCATGGCAGCCCAACGCGCTACCGCCGCACCACGAGGCGGACAAATAAATATACCACATTGATACTTTACCGAAAATTTAAAAAAATGCAATCAAAATTGTGAAATTCATTTTTTGAATTCCAGATTCGACAAATTTATTATTTATTTACACTTTTAAATGCACTAACCTCCGCCTCATAGTGTAATGGTTAGCGCGTTGGGCTATCATGCTAATGTTGCGGGCTCTATTTCCGACGGTGTCCATATGAAATATTCTTTGGATTATGTATTTTCACAATTCATATTTAAAAAAATACACACAATGGACTGGTTCTAAAGCGTTAGACTGACCATCTTGCCTTCATGTAGTAAATTATCTAGATATACTGCACCTCTGCATCTGGTGTACCAATGCAGTGCCCTATGTACCTACTGTTAGGTGCGGATAAGGGAAAGAAGTGGCAGAAGTAGGTACGTACTAAGTAACTACTCGAGTAATTGTTCCTGTTTTTTGCCCAACACGATGCACTACAAGAAGTGCATTGGTGCTATCGATGCCGATGTGGATATTATAGCTTAATAAACAATGGTAGCATATCGCGATCCTACGAACAACGTGTCAAATCACTTTGCAAATAATAATGCTTTATCTTCTTCGATAAAAGTGCATAAACTCTTTGTGTTATCGGTCGTTTTCTGTCGTGCTTATTGCTGATAAGTTCGTAATAATCAGAATATTAGCTAGCGTAATACATTCCAAGGACAGTCTAAATGTGCCAGTAATGCACTCGGTTCTCACAGCATAATTATGTAAATAATTTGTTAATTAACATGTGAACGCGTGATACCCTGTCTCACTCATGAGAACTGCTCTCCCTGTCTTATGGGATTATTGTTTTTTTTTAAATATATATTTCAGATAGGAAATAAAATGGTTCACGGTGTAACAGATTGTGTATTATCTACTTAGCATTTTAAACCTTCCTCGTGTTTATGATCTATAAAAGTGCAAAACTCTACCCAGATATATATATTTTTTTATAAATTTGAATAAGGTATAAGTAAGTAAGTATATCTCAACAAGTCCGAGACAAATTTAGATAAGACTGTAATGATTAATTTGAAATTAACTTTTATTGTTACTTCTTTTGGTCATCTAACCACACCTTCATTACTGAGGTATCAATAATCATGTATGTTAAAATAATGCAACTTATAAACAACATTTTGAGTGTGTCCAAATACTCGTAGACGAAAAATGGATTTCACCCATTACGGGCTTATAATTACAATTTGACATCTCAACCTCCACTTAACCCAGCCAATGACAGGTCATAAGCCCTGTAAACGCCTAGATATCCATATCCCTTCCAAACTTCTCGTCTCTGTTGAGATGTCAAATTGTAATGCAACTTATATTATTTTATCTTATTTTTGGTCTCGATACCGAGGTACAGGAAATCTTACGTAAAGTTTTAAATAATATTTGAAGATGTCTTGTAGGACCCCCAATAGTAAATTTGATCTACTTTACACCTATGTTGACCATTTTTATAAATTGGTATGCTTTTATTTATTATATGTTTTAACATTATTGTATTTTACACCAATCATCCGGCTGTAATATAAAAACCAGATATTGTCAGTAAAATAATTCCATTATCTTGAATTCATTAGAACACTCTTTGTCGAAAGAGACAAGAGTGCGTACATTTACAGGTTTCAGTACAGACACGAACACACTCCAGTCTCGTTTCTGTGTTACATAATCGATCATCCAGTGCACTCTCGAACCACGTACAATTTCATTCTATGCACAATACGTTCCATTTCCTGTACCTTTCAACGCGACCACACAAAACCACATCTCTAATGGATGGTAGCCACGGAGCGGGTCCACATCGATAAATCTCTCTCCCCGAGTAGAAAAGTATAAAGTAAATTGTTGTCGCCGTGTTTCACGGTTCGTCGAATCCAATTATTTTGCCAACGTGTCCTCCGGCTTTTCCTTTTTCTAATTCTCTACCACTGACAAATCCATCTGTGAGAACTTTCCTCTTTGAGATCAAAATGGCCCACCCGCCGCCACCGCCTAGGATTGAAAATGTATCAAAGAAAAACAGAATTTAGATGATCAAATTACTGTAATCAATCATTTCGAACACACTCCAAAAGAGTTTTTATAGAAAATCGTAAAACTCTTTTGTTCGGCGAAACTAATTATTTACCTTTGTGATAAGCATAGGTTTATGTACTGTTGCCACATCCTCTTGGCTTATTAATCGTAAATTTAAATTGCGATTAATACATTACTACAAATTATAAACAGTTCGATAACTGATAATACACACATTACACATTAGTTATTTCCATATTTTAGATTTTATTTATTTATTTATTTATTTATTTACTTTCCTTGACGCCCATAGGGCTTTTACATTGTACATACTATATTATATAAGAAAAAGTTACACATTTAACATAATAAACATTTTTTTTTTTTAAATATAAAAATTACAAAATAATGATAATAAAAACTTAAAAAAAGAAAGTTACATAGTTAACAAAATACAATATTAAGACAAAATACATACATTGTATTATGTTTAAAACTGTTTTTTTTTGATAAATAAAATATTTAAAAAATTAAAATAAAAAATTAAAATTAAAATACATAATAAAAATATAAAACAAAATACGGGCTAACTTTTAAGCATACATAAATACTCACGAAGATTTATTGACTAGACTCCGTCGCATCAGTCGCCTTTAGTACTTTGGTCCTGAATATACCCAATGAGTAGCGAAATATATCAATATCGCCATATTCGTTACCTAGGCGATGGAGTCTAGCTATAGGTGAATTTATATAATAGTTGTGCCCTGGACACCTCGGCAAACATCGACTTATTTCGTGTGCGGCGGGAAGGTATTTTAATGTTAATCAGTCCCGTTAAATCAGGCTGTCCAGCGCGCCATTTAATAATTTATATAGTTTACTAAATCTGTTAAGATTCTTCTGTTCGAGAGAGTGGACAAATTTTAAATTATTTGATAGGAAGTTATAGTCGATTTGGTCAACAGGAATATTAAGTTTAAAATTTATGAAGCGAAGGAATTTATGTTGGACTTTTTCTAATTTTATGTTATGTATTTTATAGCAAGGTGACCAAATTATTGAATTATACTCTAAGTTACTCCGAACTAAGGCAACATATAAAGATTTAAGCGAATCGATGGAATTAAAATCCTTCACCGTTCTTAGCAAATATCCGAGACACTTCATTGCCTTGTTAGTAACTGCATCGATGTGCGGAGCAAATGTCAACTTGTCATCGAACAAGATACCTAAATCTTTTATTTCTGTGACTCTTACGAGATCAGTGTTGTTGATATTATAAGAGAAATTGATTGGTGTTCTATTACGGGTAAACGTAATGACACTGCACTTGTCAATATTAAGGAAGAGCTCATTTCTCTGACACCAGTATGTAGACTCACCAGGTTTGATTGAAAGATTCGCAGTCACTGACAGAAGCAATAGTCTTGGATAATTTCAGGTCATCAGCAAATAAGAGAATGTCCACTCCCTCGAATATCGACACAATATCATTAACGAAAAGCAAAAACAATACAGGACCCAAGTGGGATCCCTGAGGAACTCCACTTGATGCCTCAAACTG
Organism: Micrasema minimum; assembly: GCA_022494985.1. Lineage (NCBI taxonomy): Eukaryota > Metazoa > Arthropoda > Insecta > Trichoptera > Brachycentridae > Micrasema > Micrasema minimum. The sequence goes on from JAGVSP010000339.1 coordinate 45,757, forward strand.
GTACGACCCATAACCGAATACTTTGACTAAAATTTTCCTTATCTGATTTATCACCCTTTTTAAAAATAGGCGTCAAAAGCTGGCTTTCCATCTTTCAGGAAAGATACCAGTTTTTATGGATAAAATTAAAAAATTAGTAAGTGGTTCGGTCAAAGAAAGAACCACATGGGTGAGGACGAGGGTAGGAATATTATCTGGTCCAGAACCTTTGCTTGGATCCAATCTGCTTAACCCAATTTTTATACACGCATTAGTAAACAAACAGGAATTTAAAAAAATTTAGAGTAGTAGTAGAAAAATTTTAGAGTAGTAAAACTACCATCCATGTAGGTCCCAAATATTATTTTTATTCTGTTAAGTTCTGTATTTTTTTTTAATTTCGGATGGAATTCTCTTAATATACAAATTAGGGGAAAAGGTTGCTATTCTTACCTTTTTGACCAAAAACTGCTCCTGCCGAAATGATGAGTAGGTATAGTATGTTTTATTTAACCTTCACGTACCTACAATTTTGCGGAATAACTATAGTTCAAACGGTTTTTGCGTGCAAGTACAATTTGTTTCAAAATTATTTTGGTATACACAATTTACCAACCTTGACATCTAGGTTAATTGGCGATTCCTGCACTGACCATCTTCCCAATTACACCCGCAGCGTCCTAAAATTCAAACGTGCATACTTTCAACACTGGTTATTATTTTATCATAATAGACACTCTGACTTTGATTTCGTATTGGAATATCAAACGTTTATGAACAAAGTGTTTTCCTTTGATTCACTCTAAATTACCTGTGAATATAAATATAAAGTATCAGTTTGAGGCTCTCTCTGTCGTAATTGATTAGGGATAATTCTCATTATTTTCTTTTTATTATAGCTAGTTTGTTGTCCGTTTAACATTGATTCCAATTAGGATATTAACATTACGATATACAATATGTAAGAATTATAATATTTATTTCATCAACAAATCTTATACCTATGTATGTTACAATTTTTATCAACATTAATACATACATATAAAAATACCTACATAAAAAACACAATTTAATGTTAAAAAATTACAAGTACAAAACCAAATCTTAATTTAAATACAAAATATCAATAAGTCAAGCACTCTCAAATTACCTCTGTCGTTAGTAAAAATATATTACATCTTTTCTCAACTGAGTCTCTGTGATAAGAAAAATATCTATACTTGAGTATCGTCAGAGATTCTGTTGAGGGTTGTAATAGCCTACCAACGGGCATCACCAAAATTAACTTATTCTCCTTGCATAATTTTTTTTTAAAATTGGTAGTAATAGTCATCAGATAAATATCATTAAAGATAAATTTAATAAGAATAATACTACTATTCATAAAAAATGGGATTACCTGTTATACATTACTTTACAGTACCTACAAATATCAAACTTCAAATAAAACCTCTAGTTTCTTGACCCGAAGAACCGTTTGATATTAAATTTTTAAAGAGAGTGTTTGTCTATCAAATAATCAACCCACCATAGAGTTACATTCACAAGCATATAGGCATGCAGGTTTCCTTTATTTTACTGTCGCCCACTTCTGCTGCATATCCTCTCCTCGCTTTGATGCCCGTAATTCTATTTCTCTTCGGTATGTGCTAGAACCAGCATCCTATCTTCTAAGGATCTTAAATCTTCCTTAATAATCAATTGCAGTGAATTATTTTTTATTAGTTTTTACGAATAGGAATAAGTAAGTACTTCTTTTTTTATGTACCTACGTTCAGCTGGGTACTAATTTGTATGTCAGTGGCACAGCGTTTATTAATGCAATGCATTTTTCTGTATCGTGTATTACAAGGTACGGCTTGCATCTCTCGCGGTGCGTATTTCCCAATAGTTTTCCCGTGCCTTGAATCCGCCTCCATTGTCCGCGGAAAAGCCGAGCGCCCGGTGCGCAGTAGGCAGTGCGCAGTGCGCAGTCCCTCGATCCAAGATGGCCGATTCCCGCGAGATCGGAGGAGCAGAGTACGGGGGATCACGACCGACACATTGCGCAAGGTGCAGCGACTGTTGCTGTTGGCGGGAAATCGAAACCCAGTCTACATCTTTGTAAAAATAAACGTTAATGAAGATAAAAAGTATAAAACCTTTAGACTTTTTAACAAATAAAAGAACATGGCCTTGAGCATGCTTGCACAGCGCGGGTGCAAATTGTGTGCCTCTCGAATAAAGCTTAGATTACGAGTTAATACGTGTAAATTAACTTTTTGTGTTTCTGAAATCACAAAGATGCTAAAAGCCTCATTTTTACGATTATTTTTAAAACAATCGAGTTTGAGAGTTTTAATAATTTTATCCTCCATTTTGCACGAAGCAATTTTTGTTTCTTCCTATGGTTTCAGACCTAATTGGTGGATATATTTATCGAGGAAAAGAAAAAAGGTTTATCCTTACAAAATCCCTGCTTCGCATTATCATAATAATTTCACTCATGTACTGCTACTACTATACTGATTTATTGATCTCTTTTAGCTTATCATTACGGTACTGTTTTTTTCCCCTTTTCAATAATTCCCATGCCCTCTGTTGACCCTGCGTTTAGAACACAATAAAAAATCTCATTCACAAACATAGTGGGATCCCTTTGAGTCCCCTAGATATCGCAAGACGGTAAAAAATCTATGCAGTGAAGCGTAGTCGACTGGGCTTAGAGGCTCGGGTAACGGTTCACGGCCGGCCGACGCGAGAAAGGGAAAGTCGCTCCGCGCCGCGCCGCGCCGCGCCGCGCAACGCCGCACTCGTGCTCCTGCATGCCGGCCAAGGCGTAGTTGTTTATAGTATACAGTTTTCTATAGCGGGCAGATTCATAATAATGCACTTTTTATACACATTGCTTCGTACTGCTTTGAACTCGGTGTAATTACGAAGCGAATTTGAGGAATGATGCGCGCGCAACGGGACATAATGGAGCCCTAGAGCCTAGTGCCGCTAGAAGACGGAAGCGGAATGCAGAAACGCGGTCATTGTAATTAACGGCATTCAACAATTTAAGAATATTCATTACAATTTATTTGTTTTTAAATTCTGGTAAATAAAAACAAATCAGTGTTACTTTCACTAGATTTTAGCTTTTATTAAAGCTAGAATAATGTATCCAACTACATGATTTTAGTGCATGAAAGGTACTCTTCAGATGGTTTCCTGTTAGCCTTGGAGCTGTTTTTGTTGATTTGAGGATAACTAAAGGTAATGGAAAAACACTGCTAGATACACTTATTAGATGTGTGTTTTGTGTCACACGCTGCCTTCAAAAGATAATAGTTTCTTCAGGGTATTATTATCAGCGATTGAAACAAAAGGCCGAATGTAAAAAATAAAAACTTTACATATTTTCCGTCAGTGAAAAGCGATTCGTTAGTAGTTGTGTGAAGCACATAATATACTAACTAATGTCCCTGTCCCCTCACCTCTTTTCCCTAATCCCCCCTCCATTGAGACCCTGACCGCGGATGCACGGGTGGATGTCTTGGGTGGGGGGCCTGGCGAGGCGGGATACCGGTCTCCACACGGGTGGTTGTAATTACTAATAAATAATGATCAGGGTAGAAACTAACATCCCTACCACTGTTAATTTGGGCCGACTCTGGTTGGTTTGGGTGATGGAAACAATGACAATAATAATACATAAGCCGAGATAGTGGTAGGGGTACAATGAAAGCGTTTGTTCGCGTACATAACGTAAATTCATCTGTATTTTTATCACACTAACAATCTTAAATCGCGGTTTAGCTTGTTGAAAAAATCGGTAGAGTTGGCTGGACTGAAAAAAGACTCAATAGTCTTTAAAGCAGTCTAGGGAAAGGGTGGGGCTTTCATTGTAGTATATTATGTGTATGGTCAACTAACGTAGAAATCTTGGTCGCGGATGAACTAGTAATACTTCACAATCAGGTTGAGTAATTAATGCTTCAAATCTGGTAATATTAGGACCTCGTGAAACCAGATACCATACAACAACTTGCTTAAAATTGGTTAGAGCTAAAAAGACAACTTACCAAGGCAAGCATTTTATTTATTCCATACGCTATTGCTTGTATGGTTTTAGATTTTAGTTGAAAATATTGAAAAGTAATATGCGTCAGTGGATAGGACTACCAATATATTTTTTAACAGATGATCGATTGGTTTGAGCAGTTCCAAACGAGTTAAGAAAATTACTTGCTGAGATTATATTTTTATTAAAGTGGTCGTTCGTCTTGATCGTAATAACAATTAAATCTGCGCATATTATTTTTTTCAAATTAAATCCATTGAACTGCTCGCGTTCTGAGCACTGGATAATAATATATAACCACTACTTTATGTCGCCCGTTGGATATTATACACAAATCGCACCATGAATACTATACTGCGCTAAGCCTTAATTTCTCTAAAATGAACTGAGAATAATACGTTATTAGAGCTCACATCGACCGTCACATAATATCTGTCCAAGAAGCATGTTTCTAGCTCTTTATGTCGAGATATTTTTTTTTAAAATACCTTGGCCATTAAATTTTTAAAATAACACCTTGGAGTTACTAAATTTAAAAATAAATAAATAGAGAAATGCCTTGAAATGGTTACCCCACCAAAATAGTAAAAATGATGTTTGTTTTAAGACATGTAGTATTGTTGTTATTTTTTTCTATTCGTGTATCAATACACTACTTAGTTTGAAATGTCATGTGTAAATGAAAACACGGGTTTTTGCCCAGCGAGGTATTCATTTAAAAAAAAAGGAAAGAAATAAATTTTAAAAATTAATTAACAATCGTACTGAAATACAATCAGATTATTGCGATTTCACAATTGAAAGTTGAATTTCAATTCATTAGTACAGTTTAGTATTCATGATGTTATCAATTATACATGTCACATGTCGCATCGGATATCGGATACGTTTGAAATAAAATTAATAAACATTTTATTATTTATATGTGCACCAATGCAGTGCCTTATGCACCATAGGTTGCAGATAAGTGATGTAGTAGGTAGTAGTATTTATAGGTGGATGATATGATGTGTATTAATTAAACATTAAAATATTAGTTTGAAATCAATGATATTATATATCATTGTTTGAAATTATGTAGTTCTTTTACAACAATTATACGCCATTTCCGAAAATTATATTTCAACCTACTCAATTATTCGGCTGTTTATTTTTACGACCTACCCATAATGGTATACATGAAAACCTGTTAAAATAAATTGATGGTATTACATACCTACTTGTACATTACCTATAGTCAAAACGAGACTACTTTTTTCTAACTACAGAAATAATTGTTTTTGATTGCGCAGTTAAAGGTCGCCAATTCAAAGAAGAAATTACCTACAGATGTTCAATTATTGTCTTCAAAAAATTGTAATTGAATAATGGATCTAAATTGAATAATAATTACGTGTTTGTGTATTTTTATCGACATTTTTGTTAGTATGGTCCGACTGGGTATTGCGAGGAAAATGTGGAATTATGAATCGCGTTTAATTAACTTTATTTTCTTTAATCTAAGTATCTCGTTACAAAAAACATTGAAATTGAAACATATAGGTAATTTAGTAATTAGGATAGTATGATTATGATGAGCATTTCACTCACAAACGCAAAGCAGGTCAAATTAATATAATTCTAAAGAAAATTTAAAGAGCATTATGTTATAAATATATGAATTGGGTAATAAAGGACCTTAAATTTTGCCTGTTATTAATGATTTATAGGCGCTGATGGCACTTGCATAGTACATGTCCCAGAACGTTAAATTTTTGGGTTTCCTTTAGATTTTAATGGTAACGCATACTTGTTTAATAAGTACTTTATATGTATCTGTTAATTTTATTTTTGTTTTAAGAAGTAAAGCAGAAAAAAATGAACTCCATTGATAAAACTTTAGAAGTTCGAATAAGAAGCGTTTTACCCATTGATTTATAATACACTTAGATCTGCCGTGCAGAGTAAATTATTAATTAGTAACAGTATACAATACTAACCCGTTCCTTGATTAAAGAAATACTGAATACGCGTCTGGCGGAGTTGGAGGTTTTGGCGGAGTTGAAGTGTCATTCATTTTTTTGGTTCAGTTCAAATCTAAGTGTATTAATGAATCAATGGTTTTACCGTTCTTGAAAATCAGTTTTTCGAATGTGGGAAAGCCGCAGTTTGGACTGATTTAGCAATCCTAATCTCCGGACCTAATTATCTTGGAAACCTCTAAGATTCATACTACGATACCTAATTAGGAAGTTCAAAGTGATTACTTAGCCACCTACGATCTGCTAATACTGAATCCTCACAAATGCGAGTACTCCTCGCATTTTAGTACAGTACCTAGTTGTTACAAAATACACCGCAACTCCTGCATAATACCTACTATAATACCGGCTATATGTATTCCTTCAGACTATCGTACATACTCGTAACTCGGTGTAACGTAACTCAATAATGACCGATTGTTGTTATTGTGATTAATACAATGCCTTTGTGATGAAATTTCCTATTTTTTAAGTTATTTTGTTCTGTTTAAATAAAATAGGCGTCGGCTTAAATTTAAAACGTACTACTGATTTGTAAAAAATAATTCTCTATTCTATATTCTCTATTCTCTATAAATTAACCCATGTTTAAATTAACCTCATGTTACTGAAAAATTTAGCTATATCTATAAAGTTATTTATTATTTTATTTATTTATTACATTTCACATTTTATATAATCACAATAATGGGATGGCGACTCAATCAGCAGGACCCAATTGCCAATGATCTGGCCATGACTCACTAGATAGTCCGTGTCGAGTCAGGGCGTTGTAGTAAAAATTGTAATTAAAAACATATTTTTTACTAAAAGAAATAATTTCGTTAATTTATAATTATTTAATTTATTAAATCTAATAAATATTTCAAAGTCATCAAAAATTTGCCGACAGGAAATAAACTAAACAATTCAATTTCAAAACCACTATCAAAATAATACTAATAACTTTTTTTTTGTAAAATCTTATATCATTAAAATAAAATAAATAACCCTTGAAAAAATATTAAGTATATCATGTCATAGTTAACAGAGTTATTAAATAACTGAATTATTAATTATTCAATAAATAAAACAATGCGTTACCTTTGACCTGAAATAAATCTACATTTTAATTTGTAAAATACATGTAATATTTTTTTATCTGCCTATAAATCATATTTTTACAATCGAACTGTTGAATGCCTTTTCATTCAATAACTTTCATAATTTTTAGTTAAATCATATGCGGCCGGTTTTACAAACGTATAAGTAGGTAGATACCTAGATTTTCCTTTTTTTTCCAATAGATGACATGATTCTGCCTTGCATACACAGTTATATCATACCTACGCATTTACTGTTTATTTATTTAATCAGAAAACAAAGAACTTTACCCAATGTATTATTTCTTGATAATTATAAAAAAAATACTACTATCTTGTTTTTATCTTTGGTCGTGTTGAAATAGTAAATAATCACTTTAGTTAGTTGTACATTGCTCCTTCAAATAAACTTGCAGTTTATTCTATAGAATAACCCTAACATAACCGGTCGGTTAACGATTAAACCGACACGTTTTCTATTACGAAATACGATTTCTAGTCCGTTGTTGATAGTTATATAAAAATAGTAATGCGTAGTTCAAAATTTTCAGTGATTGATCAAATCGGTTTTACTTGATTTTTCTTGGCGTAGGAAGTTAGGAATTTCGTGTTACTTTAGTTATGAGCTGAAAATACGCGCCATCGCCTCTCAAAGTAACTTCAATGTACTCTGAACAGTAGGTACGTCTCGTCTGTACACACAATACGACCCAGACACTGGAAGAGAAGATTATTCGAACATTTGTTGCTGATAACATGTAATCTTTCCTTGATTAGCTAATTATCTACTTACTTTGTGTTATGAAATATGTAAGTATTTACTGCACTATTGACATGTGTATAAATTAATGAACTCGTTATTAAATTTGAGAAAGTTTTGGGTTAAGCCAATGATATTATTTGGTTTTAGCACGTGTTTACTATGCACAACTGTTGTTCTTTACTGATTTTATATAACATCATATGTAAATTTAACCACAATATCATAAATATACATGCATTTAGTTACTCATCATGCATCACCGAAAATTAAGGAATTCTTCAACAGAAAGTCCAAAGTACTTTCAATATTGTTGTGAATTCAATTATCTACTCATTATCTTCAAAATGTAGACGGTATACGGCAACAGCAACATACTTAATTACATAATTTCAAAATGAAATCCTTGTTTCTTTTGCGTATTTTTACTATTTATTTATTTATTATTTATTATATGGACAATTTATAAAGCGCTGTTTTTGCGAAAAATCGCCTCAAGAGCGCTGTACAGAAAGAGGCTAGATCTCAACTCGTCCTGCAGCTACCAAGCGCATAGACGGTTGGAGAATTCTCGCTCCTGATTAGAAATATAAACAGATTTTAATTATAAGTTAGAAAATATATGCAATATTTTGTGGGTATACATTGCAATAGTAAGTAGGTAAAAGTGTTTTTGTAACTGATTTTCATTAAGTAGGAGGCTAGACAACAATCCATCTCCTCTTATTCTTCATAATTATTTACTATGTATGTAAGTATTTAATTCAGCTTTGCCCAAAAGCAACATCTTTCCAGTTGTAGAATTTTCCGTATAGTTTGATTTCCTAGTTTCGTTATATTTTTTTTTGTCAGATATTTTTGTAAAATCCGATTTTAATACCAAACATGTTTCAAACATTTTAAAAATATTGTGGATATCACACTAATTCCTGTATCTCTACAGGGTGTAACAAAAAACTCGATGTACAAGCGGGAAACTGGTGAATCTACACCGTATTTGGAGACGATTGTGTAATTTGACTTTTTAATCTGAACTTGAAATTTTTTTTTTTCTTCTAACAAAAGCTTTCATTCGTACCGCAGATTAGGTAAAATTGCTCAAATTCTTATTAAATCGCGTTTTTTAATTTTGTTTTCCTTATAGATAATATTAATTTGACCAAATACACGATATTTAATAACAATTTGCAAAAAAATATCGGAAAAAAAAACAACAACTTCGTACTCAATTTTCTCGAAAACTAAGGGTCAAATCAAAAAATTTTACTCTACAAAATCGACTCCAAATATTATGTAAATTCACTGGTTTCCCGCTTGTACGTCGAGTTTTGTAACACCCTGTATGGTATACTAAAAATTAAGGATAGTAATGAAGCTAATATTTAGTTTCACTTTCGATTATCAAACCAAGTCTATTCATCTTCATAGCGTTGCGCGTCGCGTCGTTAAAAGAAGGCAATATTCGTGAAAATGTAAAGTTTTTCCTTGTCCCTTTGACTTCGCGTACGTGAGCGATAGCGATCGTGAGAGATATCATCCAACATCCAACAGTTAGCTGGTGGTTTAGGTACCTAGAAGTCGTGTTACACAACAACACAACACTCAGCGGCGAACAACAAGGTTAGGCGGATTACCTTGGGCCTGGGGGCTGGCCTGGGCCTCTGCTCTGGGCCCCCAGCACGTATAGAAATTTACAGCGTTCGCCGTTCGCACGTTTACATTGGATACATTGTTTTGTAATTAACGCCGCAACTGTTGATTTGTTGAGTATCGTACCAAGCAACATCCGAATGCTATGATATTTGTGTTGAAATACTCTATCTACTCTGCTTTGCCATATCAACGCTACAGTAGGAATCTGATTGGTCGTGCGACAGATTTTTAGCTAGGTAACTCTGAAATAAACAATTTCTGGAACTCCTTGCGAAGCCATGTTTATTAATCTTTTTTTTTGTTAAACCATTTGCGGTAATAAATATCCGGGTGTCGGTATCAAATTATGTTTCTTTATTGATATTTTAAGCTTTTTCAACTCGAATTTTAAGAATGTGGAGGAAGCAAAGAAAGACAGAGTGGTGTGGCGTTCTATTCTCTCTGTTAGTTATTTAGTATTATAAAAATTGTTTTTAAAAAAGGAAACGTTCAATTGGCGAACGGCTAAATTATACACGATATGCTAGGGATCTCATAACTCATAAGTCCGTAACTCACTATGTGCTGGGCGCTGAGCCTTCACGATAGCCACTAGCCACTTGACACATTATGCGCATATTCGTATACCATATATTATCGGGACCGGTGTACAATAATATTACGTCCTACTGCGGCATGCTAGAGCCTAGAGCCGGTTTAATCCTGTGTAATTGGTAAATTACCTACCAGTCCAGCCCACATCACTTCAGAAAAATAAATAAAAAATCACCTTGATACTAAAACAACGAAAAAATTGCTCAAAATCTATTGTTTTGGGCAGAAAAGTACTTTTTTATACCAAATCAATGCGCTTTATGTTATGCAATCACTACACATGTAACACAAAAAGTGCAAAATAGTGTTAAAGTGTAATCGGCATTGTACGTCATTGTACAGAAAAAAATTGAATTTTAATAAATCTATAAATTTTTTAATTTTTAAAAGAGTATTAATTTTCTTCGTTACTCCACACTTTCACAGGATATAATATTGTCGCTATACTAAATTCCAAAAATTAGTAGGTCCATAATATTTAAGATAATGAATTTGGAGTGACCTTAACATTTATTTATTTGTTTGTGTACATTTCGTGTTTCATTTTATATATGTTATATTGTCATTTTTAATGCGTTCCTCACTGGGGAAACCCCGTGCTGAGGAAAGCATGTATATGTTTGGAAAACGTTTGAAAGTCCTTAAATTTAAAGAAAATACTTGTTCGTGATATATTCGTGAAATTGTAATATTTAATACATAAATAAGTATGCAAGTGGAGTAAAATTCCATTGAAAGGCATCCACATGATCGTTTTCGTCAACATTTGTGCATTCCGCGCAAGAATCTGTAACTGCCCAAAGAAAACACCCCGTTACATTATAAAAGATTGCAAAAAAGTAATTGGTACCATTAACCTTGTTTTTATAGATTGGTTTGTAGCCTAAATAAGACAGTTCTATCTTTTATCCATATATTCGTACCACGCACGGGTATTTACTGATTCTACGCACTAACAAATAGTAAATAATACGCGCACCTTGATAGTGGGTTTTTAATATGAAGTAGGTTCCTACCTGTATCAAAAGAGGTTCTCATTTTATTTTGACTTATGACTGTTGACTTTTTATGCTTACTAATGATATTAATTTATCACTGTTGCTTACGTGAACTTTACTGCGATAGGCACGAGTTGGCGTAGCTAGCTAGGTTTCAATTTTTCTCAATAAGAAAGTACAATTAATAGTTATCACGCTATTCGGATCAAGAATGACTACCGTCAGACTTATCGACGATTTCGGTTTTAATCTTCAATGAATAAAAAAATTGGATATGCAGCTGCAACATTATAATAAAATACCCCACACCCTTTTCCCATCAGTCAAAAAAAAAATGTTTTTGGGTAAACCCATTTAGGTACAAGGGTTAATTATTTATTTGTCTTTATGTACCTACGTAAATTCTACATTGGTGGGCTTGTTGCATTGTGGCAATATCTTCCAACAAACCAATACAACGTTGGGTTTTAGTGAATACAGGCAGAGAGTAAATTTTATTTCATATTTCCAATTGATGGTGATACGATTTGATAAGATCTGTTTTTTTCTTGTCATTATTTCTGTACCTACATATTTATTTATTAATGTAGCTTTATTATCAAAACTAGTTAAATCGATACAAAATCCACACAAATTACGTTCGATTTTGATACCAAACATGTCATATTAAATGTATAAAAACTCACCGTAAAACCCTTGAGAACAAACAGGTCAATGCTAACGTTTTATGGAAAACATCGCGGGTACCAAGAAATTAAGTTTTGAATACCTACCAAGAAATAAAGTTTCGGGTATCAAGCCGGGGTTGATGTACCGGGATTTTTTCCCTCCCTTTTTTTAGTTTCGTCATTTGGACCGTGCATAGTGCCTTGACCCTATTTCAGCGAAGTTCCAGACACAGGTATCGATCTAACCCTAACCGTCCCATCGCCGGCGCACAGAATGCGGTGCCCCCACGCCGCGCCAGGTGCGGGTCTCTGAACCCAGCCCCCAGCACCCAGCTCCGGCTGCCGAACGCAGTGGAGATACGTATTACAATATTTAAGTAACTATAGTTTTACTCCTTGGTAGACTATCACGCTAGCTGCTGGGGCGTAAAAAGGTCAAGTCGCTCCTGTGAAATATCACTCGGCTCACCTCACAAAGTCGAACTTATACATTTTCCTAAAAAAAAAAAACGTTTGACTTGTAATAAGAGAATGAACCACATTCATGTTAAATTTACTTTTTTTGCTACTCATTAAGAACTATTTGCATGGTATGGAAATACTTGAGATAAAACATCGACAATTTCTTTTTCCAAGAGATGAAAGGAAATGCTAATCAGTTTGAGGCGATTGTGGGCCTTAATAAAAGATGGAGGCTACTACTGGCTTTGCTTCTAGTGGACTCATATACTATTATAAATATATGTATTATGCTATTGTACCTATGCATTTTACCTCTTTTATATTACACGAGTTTACTGTGTTTTTACATAATATACTTTCATACTTAATTCAAAAAAATAATTGTCCTACTGAGTTTATATTAGGTATATTCATCACCATGTTTGATAACCGTAAACTAGAAAATATTATAAAACAAGAAAAAAAAAACTCAATACGATAACTTCCATCATTTCTTCGTTCGTTACTTATATTTTATCATCTTTTTTTTCCACTTTTTATATTTTAGATTTTATAAAAATCTGTTAGTAACGCTTGGTACAATTTAGCATTTACGTCAAAATAATCAACAATAACAACTTACATGCATAATATTTTATAAGTAGTAAATAAATTCAACGTAAAATTTGTTACCGAAATACCTTTTTCTTCTTTTTAAATTGCTTCTGCGTAGATGCAAAAATAAAAACATAATAACATAACTTTTATATTAAGAATTGTCAAGTCAAAAGCAATCGCGAGAGGAGGTTATTACAGAAAAAAATCTGCGTACTCTTTGCCACATTATTGCTTAGTATAAACAAAAATAATAATAATGGTTTACAAACTTCAACGCATAAATTTGGGATTTTTACGAAAGTGTAAATCATTCATCATCTCGCAGTTTAAAAAAGCAGTTTGGTGTTTACCAGGTACTCGATTTAAATAAAAATTCATGTATGCCGATAAATGTTTTCCCAGGTCATCATTCCATGTGTTGTTTGCGCCTAACTCTCTTGGGCTGTCTTTATCAGCTGACATCAACTCCCCTGAAAAATTGCAATTAGGACTGACACAACATAGAAAAAAATGAACAGTTCATCGAAGGTTATGAACATTTATAAAGTTAATTCAACAATATTACAATTTTATTGGGCATTACGAATTACACAGCATTGTATTGTGCCTACACATAAAAAGATACGCTGGTATGTTTTTTTTATTAAGAAGAGAAAACGTAAAAAGTATGTTATCGAGAAAAAAAAAAAAAATTTTTTTTAAATTTGGTATCTTACTAACTATCACGGAATTTTATACATAGAACGTTACGCCATTCTATCTTGGCACACATCCTTTCGCTTCCTCCACACACACATCTTCTCATCGTTTTTTTAAATAACTTGGTTGTACTGACTGCCAACTATTTGTTATTTTTACGGCATTATTCACGAAGGGATGGACAGCAGTGAAACCAGACCCCTTAGAACTTGTTACTTACATCTGATCATGTCATAGTGATTATTCCTTCGTGAAAGGTATTCTTAGTGACATAAAGTCACTTTTTACTTCACATTCGTGCGCATCGATTTGCCACAAAACACACAGTGAACCAGACCCTTCAAGAAACTTGTGTACTTGATCATGCCATGATTATTGTTATTCTTAGTGTCCCTTTATTATTGGCACATTAAAGGGATGCACAAACAGCAGTGAACCAAACCCCTTCAAGAACTTGTTGTACCTTTATTATTGGCACATTAAAGGGATGCACAAACAGCAGTGAAACCAGACCCCTTCAAGAACTTGTTGTTGTACTTGATCATGCCATGATTTATTGTTTTCTTAGTGTAGTGTCCCTTTATTATTGGCACATTAAAGGGATGCACAAACAGCAGTGAACCAGACCCCTTCAAGAACTTGTTGTACTTGATCATCATGCCATGATTATTGTTATTCTTAGTGTGTCCCTTTATTATTGGCACATTAAAGGGATGCACAAACAGCAGCAGTGAACCAGACCCCTTCAAGAACTTGTTGTACTTGATCATGCCATGATTATTGTTATTCTTAGTGTCCCTTTATTATTGGCACATTAAAGGGATGCACAAACAGCAGTGAACCAGACCCCTTCAAGAACTTGTTGTACTTGATCATGCCATGATTATTGTTATTCTTAGTGTCCCTTTATTATTGGCACATTAAAGGGATGCACAAACAGCAGTGAACCAGACCCCTTCAAGAACTTGTTGTACTTGATCATGCCATGACTTATTGTTATTTTTAGTGTCCCTTTACTATTGGCACATTAAAGGGATGCACAAACAGGAGTGCACCAGTATTTAGTGAGATTCTACGTTCGTCTTTAGTGAACCCGACACTGCGGGAGCGTTGACTCCCCCGGCCCCCGTCTGGCCGGCCCGCGTGAGGTCACCCTATAAATAGTCCCTGCACACTACACCTAAACTAAATACGCCTACGATATACCTCGCGGGCCGCGGGCCGCGGGTCGCGGGCCCTTGCGCCCATGGAAGACGTTTTTAGGCGGGAACGAGGTTAATTATACGCTACGCCATTTTGTGGCTTTTTGGTTTTTTACCTGATGAACTGTTTTGGCTCTTACAAGTGATGAACACATGCCGGAAGGTGTTCAACCGCAAAGTTGTAAGAACAGAACGGAACGACAAATCGCGGCTTTTCGGGTGCATCGGTCGTTAGACCTCATAAATGATTTATTAACTACCTACCAGTAGCTCGATCACAGATCACTATCGACTCGGTAATAAGCGACGTGATAACGATTTCTTACCCATGGATGTTTAACGTTTTCGCGATCACAATGGAACACGCGTTAAAAGTTATCGATCGGGATTATTAAACGAGCGCATACTAGTCGCGAGCCATTTCCCGAGATATATCTTATTCGCACATATCTTCATTCAATCTTTCTCGAGTGCCGTATTGCATTTAGCCGGCGTTAGGCAAGCCAAATATTGAGAAAAGCAGTCGACATAATAAACAATCCGACACGCGCGTTGACTTTCTTGATTTGACGTTTGACGTTTAGCCGCGATATTTATTATCATCTATGGTGCTCGGCAACGCGAACGTGGTATGAACGTATGTTCATTGTGATCGGTCAAATGGTTAGCGTTAGCACGTGGTTAGCACGTTTTTAACTACGTCGATAGTTATCTGTGATTGAGCTCCTGGTCTTATAACTGAATCAATTTTTTATTTTAATCTCAAGACTTCAATTAGAGTTTCTTACTAGATAGGTTACTGTTAAAAAAATCTAAAGTATTAATAGAAAAGGTTACATTGTGATAAATTTCAAGCAGTGTAAAAAAGTATTGGCTAAAATATTTTATGTTTCCAGCTGTTCGTATTTAGGTACACATAATTTGTTTTCTGTGAAAACCTACGGAAAATTTTTGAAAACGTGAAAAATCTTTGTTGGTTGTTTTTACTATAGTGTGTGTTTATTATTGACTAAAAGATATTCGCGGTGGAAATTCATTTTTCCGGTTTCATTTTTCCTAAATCGTTTGACATCCTAGATATAAATACGTAGTAGGTAGGTATATTGTACGCATATCTCGTATTTTGTTCAGAGTTTCACTTATTAGTATGAAGATTAAATCTCATAATCTAGACGTAAAAACTTTTTATTTTTTATTTTATTTTTATTTATTTATGGGAAAAACAACAGTATCGATACATGAACGTAGTATACAAAAAAAAAAGCATGATTACCAATTATAGTTTTTCACAAGTATACAATTCAATAAAAAAGAAATATAAGAAATAAAAATAAAGAGTAATGATGGAAGGATAGGATGATAGGGATAGGTAAAAGGAAAAGGAGATGACTGGGAATAGGAATAGGATTACCTTTTACAGTCTATAAGATTTCTTTAAACTAAGCTTTAATACTGAGTACTTTTGCTGTGAATTAAGAAAAAACTTAAGTAGGTACCTATTTTAAGAATGTAAGTGCAGGACGTCCACGTCCCGCTGCGCTGTTCTGACGCAAACTGCCGACGGATTGTCAACGGTGGACATCCACACGTCGAGGACCTGATGCCTTGTAAAATAGGCAAGGCATGGTTAAGAGTTAAGACTCCAAGTTCTAGAGTTTTCACGGCCTCCAGAATACAGATTATGTTTTTCTGGGTTATTATGCCGTGTTTGTGGGCTCTGTGTTTCCGACGCCAAAAAGCAATTTCCTCCCTAAAAAACAACAAAACTGCTACTTTTATTCTGTTACCGATTAAGTCTTGCTACATGAAAATGTTTTGATAAAATTTTTCAAAGAAAATTAATACTGTATCGAATAATATTTTATTCAATTTGACATCTCAACAGAGACGAGAAGTTTGGAAGGGAATATGGATATCTAGGCAATTACAGGACTTATGACCTGTCATTGGCTGGGTTAAGTGGCCACTTGATGTATTACAACATTCCCCATTTCACCTAGTATTTGATATCCATATCTGCCAATACACAGTAAATGGCGCGACGCTTCACATGTGAACACTCTCTGTCATCCATTGAGAAAATTGCTAAGCATTTTAGCAGAAACCTTATTTTTTTCTACAAGTATTTGGACACACTCAAAATGTTGTTTAATATTTTATTCTTTTAAAATGCAGTTTTCTCGTTTTGAATAAAGGGTTTCGGTTCGTTTAATTGTCGAAACAAGTGAAATAATCTCAACTCCCTCGAGTTGTGGAGCCACTTTTAATGGTTTCTATAGTATATTATAGAAAGAGGTAACAGCGAGATTATGCAGCGGTCTCGTCTGCCCTGCGCCTGTGGTCAATGCACTTTCCTCGCACACCACTATAGAACAATATAGCTACACGTGTGTTGGGTGTGTGCGTGTGTACAATGATTATTCTGTTATGTTTACCTATGGGAGTCGATTGTTATCCCAAGCGAATCGCCATCATGGCGCATCGCTTGGAGAATAGGTCCTTCAGTACCCGTTATATTTCTTCATTCCGTAGATGGGGTGAGGCTATTTGTAAGTCAGTCAACCCTGAAATTCCATCCGAACTTAATTATTGTATAAACATTTTCAATAACATAATCAGTCCCTAATTTAAAAATCACATTCAAATATGCCAAGAGACATAATTGTGATTGAAGACGAATAAATTAGGAATAAATCGCACTCATCAATTTGCATCCTATCGAATTTTAGTGATCACATCAGTAATCAAACCCAAAACCCTACAAATACAGCGCTAATGCGAAACTCAACTATGATGTTATGCACTTATATCAACAAAAATATTTTACGTATTTATTACAATATTTAGTGATTTCTTAGACATGTGACGATTGTAACTCCAGTTTTATTTAAATTTTCTAGTGAAAATGAAACTCGTTACGTTTCCAAAAAGTTTACACAGATGTTCCGGAATGTTTCTAACCTTGGAAAGGCAACAATAATAATCTACATGAATTAACCTACATCCACAGATAACTAAAGATACCTATGTAAGTGTATACATCTGTGTAACGTGTATGATTAATACACTCAGTTAAATACCCTTTATATCTTTAATTAATCCACATAACAAAGAAAATACGTATCTAGGCCGAATTGGTGCATTTCTGTACCTGTATTATTTTGCATTGTAGCGCCAATTCCTTTTCTTAACAATTAACCCGAATGTAAATTTACTTACGTCCTATATCTCCGTTGTCAACATTGAATAAGAATATTCTTATGTTACGAGTACTTTTACTACTAATACTACTACTTTCCCTCCTCCGCACACAATGGTGCAAAAGGCACTGCATTGGTACAATTGCGGTGTATCCTGATCAATTTATTACACGAAGGTAGGATGATCAGTCTTACGCTTCAGTACCAGTCCAAGGTATCACACATGAAATATTAATATGAAAATCTCATGTTAAAAAATATTTCATGTTGACCCCCTACAAGAATCGAACCCTCATGCACGGTAGCCAAATGCGCTACCACTATGCTACGAGACGTACATGTTACTTTTACAACCTAATGTTTCTTTTACAACCCAATATTGGCTGCTTTGAGAGATCCACTTTAACATGCATGTAGTTGGTTACTTTTTACACAAAATATGCATTCCGTAGTTTCAATAAGGTTAAGTAGAAAATATGGTAATTACCATGACAGATATTCAAGGAAAATATAACACGCTCAATTTTCCCATGGAATGAAGAAGTTACACAATTTAGTAGGTTGGGGAGGAGCCGAGCACAGTGATCTAAATGTAAAAATTGTATTTTCTAGAAATAGTCCCCTATTCCGCTCCCGGCCGTTCAGCCACATGGCCCCAGATATTTCTCATGCACATGCGAGCATAATATACAATTATGCCTGTATTGTAGTAACTAGTTACCTACCCATATCGCAGTAGGCGAGTAGGCACATCTATTCGGAGTTCGTTCACTCTCGAAACTTCAGCCATGCTCAAATGCTGAGTCCCGAAATCGTGAACTCACTGACTTATTGATTATTTCGTCGAAGGTCATTAAATTACCACTCTCCGTGATACTGAATTGCACCGAGTAGAAGCATTTTTAAGCAAATATCAACAAATCTTTTCTTTGTCACATTTTGGCATTGATGGAAAAAGGGGCAAGCTTGTCACGAATGTCTCAAATTACATTATTTCTAAAGACTGATTTTTATAAGCTTTATTATTCCAATACATAACAATGTTCTTTCGGAATTGAATTTTTTTTTAATTAATATAAAACATACATGTATTATATTCCCAGGAGTTATAACTCATTTTGGGACCGGTATTATATACATAGGGAGCGGATATGGTATGATAATGATGATGATTATATACATTTTTAATTACATATTGCACAATCAAACACGAATAAGAAAAACGATACAAAATTAACACATTCAATTTTAATCCTATACATCATAACTATAATTGAAAAGCATATTTAAATACAAATCTTTAATGGCTCTACTATGTATTGATTTATTTATTTTTACTTCATGGGGTAGTTTATTATATTGGGATCGAGAAATGTTCATTGGGGATTTTTTACCGAATTTTGTGGATCGAAATTTTGGAATGTGGAGGTTTTTTGAATTACGTGTATTGTGGCCATAAAGCTCAGAGTCAAATTTGTGTTTCAAACTTGTATGTGTAATGGTATTACTTTGAATGGGAGTATTTCTGTCTGGCGGTATATTTCTTTTACATGTGTGTCCCAGGGTATCTTTAAATATAAATGTAAGAGACTTTGAATAAAAAACTCGCGATTTGTAATTTGTCGTCCCAATGCAAATGTCATATAAAATTGCAACAAAATATCATATGTATTACTAAAGTTCACACATTGAAATGTCTTCTTTTTTTAATTTGAGTATTTTCAATTAAAAAGCTTTGAAACGTCAACGGAGGCGGAGCAGTTCCAGTATTTATAACGGATTAATAAAAACAGACATTTTATTTCACTAACAAGTTGCAAATAATTCTATTGTAACTAACATGATGAATTTTTACCCGGAAAATTTAGGTATCTTTCGAATACACAGTTTAAAGCTTTATACAATTTTACATTGTTCAAATCACAGCAAAGTCGGGTACCTATTTAAGTATTGAAAATGTTTTGTAATTTTAATAAGGTAACATAAATCCGTCGAGTTTTGGAGACTAACTTTAGTCCGGCTGTTTATTGACATTGACCTCTTTCCATGAATCAACTACCGTGCATATTTGCTCCATATGCGCGGCTTGCGATATTCCATGCATTAATGCATCGTGTATCGTGTCTTACTTGTCTCATAATATAGCACATGCTTGTATGTACTATGCAATCATATTATAGAGAACAGTATTAAATTTACTTGTTCCGCTTTATCTTAATTAACGAAGAATATTGCAATTTAAAAAATGTGTATTTTCAAGCATATTATTAGATTTTTTTTAAAGCGATTTTTGTGATTCTTCATAACGAACTTAAATAATTAAAATAAAACTTTGTTGTTCGATTAATTTTAGTAACTAAAACTAGTTTCGACAACTCATCTTCGGAGCAATTTATAAATTAAATTACTTTTGCAAGAAGTTAAAGTTTATAAAGTGAATCTAAAAACAAGCTATTTTTATATTTAATAACTGTGTATTTAACATACCAATTATTGAAAGCTCTTTTTAAAAAATAATTGCCTTTTTAAACAAGTATCTACATGGAAAGTTAACTTTTTTCTTATAACGTTCCAAATACGCTCTATCTTGTGGTAGGTTACTATTGTTATATTAAGAGAGATTTTAATGATATTTAAATAAAAAAGACCGATGAAAGATGATAGTACCTAACTACATAGATAAAATCACTTTCTTCACTTGTCGAGTCACATGTAACTAGTACATTATATGGAATGTTATCAGTGTCATTCACAGGGGCGTAGTATGAAATTAATTTAATAAAACTAATTAAAATATCTCTTGATTATTTTTCAAAACATTTATTTTTTGTAACAGAGCTCCATTTATTTGGTTAAAATAATATATTTTTATATTTCAGTACTAACTTAGTAGTTTAAAAAACGGTTTGACGCTTTAGCTATTTATTTTTTTATGAATGGATTAATCAGGGTTGACTTACAATATAAATAATGAATAAAACACCTTCTTAGTTAGACCACTTAGTATTTATTTATTTATTAACTTTTCACATATATTTTAGTTTATAATCCAAAATTAATTAGACAGAAAGATGGAAAGCGACCCATGACAGTATTATAAATCTAAGTGTTCTAACTAAAAAGGTGTTTTATTTATTAAAATGCAATTCTACCGAAAAATTTCACTAGATAATCTCAACAAATTACAAAGTAATCGATTATACTCTTGTAATGTAATCGATTAGTAGGTAAAATGTAAGAGGTTCAAGTTTCAAATCACAGTTTACCACAAGTTGCTTCCTACTTTTTTGCGCAGTTACTTACGATTATTTAAAATTTATTATTTTTTTTACAAAAAAGATTACAAAATGGAATCAAATAAATTTGTGAAATATCTCAATGAAATATTTTGGTAGGTGGATAGGTATATTCGAACATAATTATTTTTTTTATTTGAAGAAAGAGCGCCCCTGTCTATTAGGTACTAAGTTCACGCACAATCAATCTCGATTCTCGGTTTAGGCCGAGCATTATAAATAAATTCTTGGTAATCTCAGTGGGACTTTGATGTAACTGTACCGGGCAAAGTGTTATAGTGCTCGCAGCACACAATGGGACACGATGAGCTGATGGCCGACCAAGGCCATCACATCTGACTTCTGGTAACGGTACCCTGCGCTGTGAGTAGGGAACGGGGAACGGCTATCCAGAGAGAGTTACACAATACTGAATTTACCACGCTGCCAGGCGGCTCGCGGCTCCATGTAGCGGACGTAACAAGATATCGAATCAAATCTTAGGCGTGAAATTGTGAATTTGTAAGTAGGTAACTACAATTCCATTAAAATAAGGAAATAATTCAAAAGAATGTGACATTGGTCCCATGGTTTATTAGCTACTACATAAAAGTATGTATTTAATTTTTATGTCCAATAAACAAACGGACGGGTATAATTTTTTTTACGCGGCTTAAACTAGTAATAATAATGCTTTATTTTATATTACACTCCAACAGTTTTCATTCAATTTATTTACTGTCAAAATATCAAAATTCAAAAGTGTCAGGAATAAACCGTTCGGTTATTTTTGCGAAAAGTCACACTAGAAGTTTTTAAAATAATATGTGTTTCATCTGTGAAAATACACGATCGACCGTTATGTCAACATTCATGATATGATGCAAATACTGTGTCACTGACACTCGCGGTATTAATTTACATAAAATACCTACATTTATATAGAAAAGTAAAAGTTGCATGTAAAAAATACTTCTTGCTGCAAACTAATACGTTTTTAATATAACAAACATTATTTACGGTTGACTCGGCGTGGAAAACTGTATTTATTACACGCAATTTTAAGTATTTGAGGATTCGTTACGAGTAAAGTATTTTTTTCTAGTTAACTATCCGATTTACAAATTAGGTTAATAATTTGAATTCAGGTTAGTATAATGTATAAATAATATGATGAATGGCGGTCCAAGATTCTCCGAAATTGACTTTGTCGATGAATTTATTGATTTAGCTGGATCTAATTTTCTTCTTCGTGCGTTCGCAGCTCGGTTCTAAATCTTTTCTCCACTGTTTTCTCTATCTTCTACAACTCTCTGCAGCTCAACATTATAGTTTTATTATTCTAGTGTGGAGATACCTTGAAATTACATTCTGATATTTAAATATTTGTAAAAAATAACAAACAACTCTTAAAATCAAAAAAGTGTTTTATAAGAAAGAAAATTATACGAAATAATAAATGAAAACAATAATTAAATTATTACACAATGTTCTATAGAATCGTATAGTGGAAATTATGTACGCAGGTATATCTAATGGTCACTTATTCTGACGACCTTCTTCTATTATAATATAACCTTGGTTAGGTTTACACTGTTTGTATTGAATTAGTTAAGGTATGTTGTTACCTCATTCCTTATCAATCTGCGATAAGGCATACTATAGAGACGACACAAGGAAATGAAGATTTTATTGATAGCAGGTAAACATGTTGGTATGTTGTCTCAAGGTTTATTGTTTTACTTTGTAAAATTTTAACTATTTAACCCACGCCATACATTTTATCAATGCTTTGATTTGAATTTTCAAGAAATTTAAGGTTATAAAGTCACAAACTGCCTCAAAGCCAAGCGATCGGCCGCCAGTTCCTGCGCATCCTCCTAGGTCAGGTCCACGTCCCGCAGTTCCAACGCAAACTGCCGACGGATTGTCAACAGCGGACGTCCAGTAGCTCAATCACAGATAACTATTGACGTAGTTAAAAACGTGCTAACCACGTGCTAACGCTAACGATTTGACCGATCACAATGAAAATACGTTCTATACCACGTTCGCCGAGCCGAGCATTGCCGAGCGGAGCCGATGCACGCGATAATTCGGCCGTACGTCAAACGTCAAATCACGCGCTTGTCGGATTGTTTATTTGTTTATATGTCGACTGCTTTTCTCAATATTTGGCTTGCCGAAAACCGGCTAAATGCAATACGGCACTCGAGAAAGATTTAATGAAGATATGTGCGAATAAGATATATCTCGGGAAATGGCTCGCGACTAGAAGCGCTCGTTTAATAATCCCGATCGATAACTTTTAACGCGTGTTCCATTGTGATCGCGAAAACGTAAAACATCCATGGGTAAGAAATCGTTATCACGTCGCTTATTACCGAGTCGATAGTGATCTGTGATCGAGCAACTGGACGCCGAGAATTTGATGCCTCGTAAAATACTCACTTTATGTCACTTAAATTTTGAAATTTAAAGTTTAATGTTATCGGTGGCCATTGTCCAATATTCCAAAGTTGTTTATATTTTAAGTGTCTAAAATCGTCATTACGAGTATATTTATGTAGATAACGCTGTCAGTTCTTGTTAACTTAGTATGAATTAATATTATTCTTATAAGTTAGTAGATTGTCTTAATAACTTTGTAAATTTAACTGATAATTCCGTTCGACTGTGTGTGTATGATTTTTCCACGTATGAAAAAAGCTCAACTCTTAAATAATTTTTTAAAAATATTTATTATGGTATTCATTAAATTTATCTGTGTAGGAAACGTAAATTATAAACGTTGCTTATAAATAAATTTTGCCATAATTATCTTCTTTTCTCCTAACTTGAAACTACACAATATTTGGATTTACTGAAATTTTATATTACCTAGAATCCTAGAACCTACACTTCTGACTTTTAGTGACCTCACTATACAGGGTGTAACAAAACTCGATGTACAAGCGGGAAACTGGTGAATCTACATCGTATTTGTAGAAGATTGTGTAATATGACTTTTTAATCTGAGCTTGAAAAAATATTTTTTTTCTTTCCAGAAATGTTTTCATAAGTATGGCAGATTAAGTAAAATTGCCCAAATTCTTATTAAAACGCGTTTTTAAATTTTGTTTTCTTTATGGATAGTATTTAATTGAGTAAATACATGATATCTGATAACAATTTGCAAAAATTTATCGAAAAAAAAATCAACTTCGTACTCAATTTTCTCGAAAACTAAGGGTAAATAAATAAAAAAAAATCTACAAAATCGACTCCAAATATTATGTAGATTCACTGGTTTCCGCTTGTACATCGAGTTTTGTTACACCCTGTATAACCGCCGTAATTGGTTAAGTGTAGTAACATCTGACATTCATCTAACATTCTTGACCTGGGAGGATGCGCGGGAACTGGCGGCCGATAGCTTGGCTTGAAGGCAGTTTGTGGAATCCATATGTTTCACACATAGGGAGCGGATATGGTATGATGATGATGATGTAGTGACATATTATAATCTTTTGTTAATTGCTTCACGTTTAAAAATTTTATTAAACCAAATTTCATAACTTGTCTATTTCATTCTCGTGTCATTTAGTTTGAAGGAGGTCCTTCGTTTTCTGCTTTGTTTACCAGCTTTCACTACAATTAATTAGACGGGATCTTAGCTTTATCCTACCACAAAGTCAGTGTAGGAGGGACGAGTTCAATTATAGCTGGAACGGCCATTACAAGAGACAGTGCTAAACCATGTTCTTACTCCTACCACATGATTCATGAATGAGCTAGATATCCCCTGTCACCTTAGTGGAGACACTCTAGTTGTAACATCTTGGACTCCAGGGGCAGGGATTTTATTTATTTATTTATTATAAACGCCAAGCATTATCGACAAAATTAAGAAAGGGCTTTTTTTTTAAAAAATTTTTATATAGGAAAAAAAATAAAAATAAATTTTTCTTTTTCAATCTGATGCTCCCTAGGAGTTTTTACAATAAACTCATTTACATTTTTACGATGGTTTGGTCATGTGGAGTGAATGAGTGATGAAAGAACGGCTAAAAGAAGTTTAAATGCAAGTGTGCCTGGATGTAGAAGCCGCGGAAGGCCGAGAAAGACATGACATGACCAAGTACGACAAGTACTTGAAAGTGGACATGTGAAAAGTCGGAATAATCGACGTATGTGCATGAGAATATGTATGAATATAGAGGAAGCAAAGGAAGCCTGTCAGGACAGAGTGGTATGGCGTTCTATCCTCTCTGCCTACCCCTACGGGGAAATGGCGTGATGGTTAGTTAGTTAGTTAGTTAGGGCTTTGGATACGCGTCACAAATGCGATTTTGAAATAGTTGAAAATAAATGTGTCAGAAAGTTGGAGGGGAATGAGATTTGAACATAGGGGATTCTATTCTTATGTCCGCGCACTTTTCCTAGTTAATTGTCTCTAAATTAGCATTCATATACAAAATACAAATTAATGAAATTTTGATGGAGGTATCTATTTTGCATAAGGAGTGTATACTAATGAATGTCATTACTCTATTACATCTATGGTTCGTTCGTAAGTTTACTACTTTTTACATTATTTCTTCACCTTTAATCTTATGAGAAGACTAGGTGTCCACTATCCACCTGTAGGTATCCATCTATTGGTAGGCCAGTGTACCCACTCTACATAAATAATGAACGTTTCGATGTACGGAGGAGTTCATAATAGGTATACCTATACCTTTACCTCTACATACTTCCAACTAACTGCGTGAAAGTCGTCCTACAACTTTGATGTACCCAGCATCTAAAGACTTAATACTTCTCGTAGATGCATCAGTGAAACGGTTTGCTGCAACATTTGGCCATCTAAATTTAACGCGTTTGATATTATTCATCAAAAGGTTATGTTCTCTCAAATCTAAAATCAACATGATTTATTACCTATTGCAAATATTTATCTTGTCGATTGGAAAAAAACTCCCCGTAGGCGTTTCAAATGGCTAGGCCTTTTTTTTTTTTTTGACAATCCGTCAGCAGTTTGCGTCGGAACTGCGGGACGTGGACCTGACCTGGGAGGATGCGGGGAAACTGGCTGCCGATCGCTTGGCTTGCAGGTCGCTTGTGGAATCCATATGGTCCACATAGGGAGCGGATATGGTATGATGATGATGATGATGACTCTATACATTTTAGATCACTAAAAAGTTTGTAATTAACCAAATTGAATGAATGTTATTCGGCAATTTCGCAGTAAAATATGAAATTTTGGAGATCCAATCTTGAAACTGAAAATAGAGTTCAGGAGTAGATATGCACTATATGTACAATATAATAATATATTACTTCCACGGAATATCAGAGGGAGAAAAATGATATTATGTAAAGTTCCCAATAACGTATTCATAATCGTGTGAATAAAAGATATTATGCTATTTACGAATTGAACATAAAATTCGAAGTAAATATTTTTAGTCTTTTGATAAATAATAATTATGATTATCGTAGTCGATTTATTCGTCTTTTTACAAGTAATAATATACATAATCATGATCTTCATTTAAATTAAAATATGTTAGTACATTTATTTGCATTTAATTCGCAAAAACTGCATTTTCTTTTTTAACAGGGTTACGAATAAATTTAACATTTTTCTCCGAGCAACTGTATAGTTGTATATTGTATGTATATTGTATGTTGTTATCTATGTTGTACTGCAGTACCTACTCTAAGGGCCTGTTAAATCATCGTTGGTAAATTAAATTTCGGAAGTAAAAGTAATACATTTTAAAATAACATTTTTACGTCAGTATGGAGAAAAAAAACGACTTATTGACTATACGACGAAAATATTTTAACTAGGTGGGTATTACTTTACATTTTTAACTTGTCAACGGTCAAACAACAGGGCCTGAGAAATAGGTTTTGGATAAACATCAAACTCATTGAAGTGGCAAAAAAAATCGATGCAATATTGACAAGCTACCCTTTTGTTTGATTTTAACATCCATTCATGAGATGAAAGTTTTAACCAGGTCACAAAATACCAAACAATTAATTTTAAAAACCATTTTATCGCTAAGCGTTGCATTTGAATAAAATTTGCTTTCCTTTTCTTCGCGGCTCTGGGATGCTGGGTTTTTGTTTACCTCAAAGCGGATGTGAATTCTCGAGTCAGTAGTGAGTAACCTACAATGTAGTAACGAGTAACGAGTACCTAACGACTAACGACGTTCTTTCTTTTATCTTCGCGTAATGACGTATAATATGGCACTGCCGCGCGACTAGAGACTAATTGCAGCGTTATCCAGCCGCGCAACCATGTTTGGTTATCACGCGTTTATCACGTTTTCTGTTTATATCACGCATCTATCACGTTATTTCCGGTCAACTGTCAATTTGTCGCGTAATACTGTCACTTTACACGAACGTCAACAAATTCACGCCTTATTTTTAGAATTCGTGGCCACACAATAAGAGCATGAAGGATTACAAGTTCAAATATGCATGCATCCCACAAAACATCATAAAACGATAACGTTTTGAGAAACAAGGCCTTTAAATAGGTTTCGTTGATATTTGACGCCGGTGTTGCAAAGTAAAAAACGGCAGTGTGCAATACTAAAAAAATTATCATTTACAATTTATTTACTGATCAATCGAAAGAGGGCGTGTCATAAATTTATCGCTTTTAGGGAATTTCATTCGTAATACTTCTGCTGGGGTTATAACGGGCTTAGACGATAATAAAAAAGTAAAATCTCAGGGGCCCTATGCTGGACTAAAAGTCTCATGCGACACTTAGGAATGGCGAGTGATTTTGTACCATAGATGCCATTTTTCAACGTAGGGCCCAAGATCTGCGTTTTCACTTGGTCAAGTATTTGAAAAAAATAATTCACAAGAGATTTCGTGTTAAACCTAAATGATTTGTCCGCCTCGTAGTGTAGCGGTAACGCGTTGTGCTGCCATGCACGTAGTCGCGAGCTCGATTCCCGATGGGTGTCAATATGAAATATTTATTTGTAAATGTAAATTGGTAAATGTGATTTTCATATTAAATATTTATGTGTGATAACTAAAACTCGCATCACTCGCAATCGAGTGGAGGTTGTTAATTTAAAAAAATTAAAAAAACTAAAACTCGCGCTGAAGCGTAAGACTGATCATCTTGCCTCATGTAACAAATTATCAAGATTCACTGCGCGTGCTCTTGGTACCAATGCAGTGCCCTATGCACCACTGGGTGCGGGAAAGTAGTAGTAGTTGTTGAATGATTTTACTAGGTTCAAACAAATACCAAAAAACATGACTCGACACATAGGTAGGTACTAAAGTGATTTTTTCTTGTTCATTATAATCGTGTCATGTCTTGTTCAATTATAAAATTCACAAGGTGGGTGGGATCTACAAACATTAATACAAATCCTAGTGTTACCTTTTTTACGAAACGACCCAAATCGTTCCCGCTTATTTTTTGTGTACGATATTCCTAGTAACGTACGATTTTAGGTAAAGAAACGAAATACACACGAAATAATCATTTAAAGTTTAAAAAAGCGATGACCTTTGATTGTGGAGTTACTCGCGATACGAGTAACATTGGATGCGGTCACATTGTCTGACTTCGGCGACTCCGCGTATTTACAAATTCAGATTGATATACTTAGTATGTTTTATTTCAATGCATCGTTCTGTTTACCTAATGTTTCTCAGTTTCCAGAAGTTTTAAGGTAAAACAAAATAATAGAATCATCTATTAAAACGGTTCGAAAGAAATTATCTATTCAAACGGTTCGAAAGAAATTATCTATTCAAACGGTTCGAAAGAAATTATCTATTCAAACGGTTCGAAAGAAATTATCTATTCAAACGGTTCGAAAGAAATTATCTATTCAAACGGTTCGAAAAAAATTATTTAATCAAACGGCTGGAAAGAAATTGTCTATTCAAACGGTTCGAAAGAAATTATCTATTCAAACGGTTCGAAAGAAAATATCTATTCAAACGGTTCGAAAGAAATTATCTATTCAAACGGTTCGAAAGAAATTATCTATTCGATGCGCTGGCACTGCCACGTGACAGCGCTTATTTCTACATACAATAGTAGTCCTTGATTTTCTCCCTGGAATGTAAGACTAGAGCCATTGTTTTTTTACGCTTTTTAGATATCGACAAGAAGCGTGTTTGCATCCTCTTATTTCTTAAATGTTTCATTTTTTAAAGGAGGTAAATAAGACGATAGGCCTACGATTATACAACAAGTGGAGTGTTTTGAACTCGGTGAATTCCTCACTAAATCGTTTGTTTTGCTGATATTTTCGTGCTGTTCTCAAAACTGTCATCCGTCGAAGGCGTTTCGGCTGGGTAGGCCATATTTATACTACGCATGCCTCTCGAGAGCCTTAACCATGATTGCTTATTTTGCAAGGCAGGTTCTCGGTGTCCCGGACGTTCCACTGCTTACATTCCGCCGGCAGTTTGCTTCAGAGCTGCGGGACGCGGACCTGACTTGGGAGGATGCGAGGGAACTGACGGCCGATTGCTTGGCTTGGAGGCAGTTTGTGAAATCCATATGCTCCACATAGGGAGCGGATGTGAAATGAAGATGATGAATCTGTACTCTAACGTATTTATTTTCATAAACAAAATTCCTACGTTGACTGTATCCGGTAAGCTGACATGTCAATCAGAGCTTGATTACGAAAGACTCTCGACTATTTCAGGGTCTACCCAGGTATAGGTACAAACCTTCGGGTAGCAACTACGTAACTGCGCATTCTCAACTGATATTTATTATACATATTTATAAACGCAGGTTTTATCGACATCCGTATTTTATCCGCCTCGTAGTGTAGTGGATAGTGCGTTGGGCTATCATACACGAGGTCGTGGGTTCGATTTAAAATATGAAATATTGATGATTCTCAAACATAAAAATATTTGGACTTAGACTTGAACTTGGAATAGCGCTGAAGCATAAGACTGATCATTTTGCCTTCATGTAATCAAAGATTTTCTTAGGAGAATAAGCACTCTGACAAGGCTTATCTAGTAATTTAGCCGAGTACCTACTGATTGATTTAGCAACTAAACGCGTATGACCAATTCAAATTTAGTCAAGTCAATCGATGTTTTTTTTTCCTCACACTCGATCTCACGTCAGATCATATTTACACTTCAGCACAGAAGATGCGGACACTCCTATGTGTTCCGAAACGTAGACAACAAAAATCCCAAAAACTCATATAAGCATAATAACCCGGAATAGCATTATTTGTATCCTATCCATGTATTCCTTGATATCTATGTATTCCATGATAAAGTGTTCCTTTGTCGATGGATGGATTCAATCCATTACAAGCATACTGCTTTATTTGTAGTAATTTGCAATTCGAAGTGATTTAAAAATACAGTAAATTGATGGTTTGCCTGAAAACCATAAACGTTTTGTTATTTTTAAGAGATATTTTGCACACACTGTTCTACTATTATCTTCTGATAGGTAAGCCATGGCCCTAAACGCATAGCGTATTGTATGGTTGCGGTAGATGATGTATTTTTAACGCGCCTTTGAAAACCAGGAAGTTGACTTTGGTTGTTGGGTGTCAATACCATTCGAAGGGCTTTTTTCTTGTTGATTTACATTTCTGTTGACAAATACAAATATGTTTATTAGTCTTTTGTTCACTAACCTAGTAGAATCGGTGTTAACTTTTCGAACCTGTCCCTAAATTATTTATTTATTACACGCACATTGAATTAGTTAAATCAATCCAAAGCATTAGTTAATTTATCTGCTTATGATTACAGATTTTTGCAATTTTTGAAATGTAAATATATTTTCAAGTTAAACGCACTAAAATTCTTATAACAATTAAAAATTTTGGAGGTTCGCTTAAAAATTAGACTTACAGAAGAAAAATCTACAAAACTAAGTGGATTTCTCGATGCAAGCGGCCCAGGGGCAGACAGGGAGGGGTGGATGGACTGTGTAGAAGAGGAATGGAGAAGGATAAGGGGGTGTAGGGACTGGAGAAGGATGGCTAGAGTACTTGTGGAGGAGACCAAATCCTGTAGTGTCAAGGAAGAACAATTAAAATTCTGCAGTATCCCTTCGTACAAGAATTCACTAGAAGGGGCGTTTCCATACAATTTTTCTAAAAATATACGCTTCCTAGGGTTAATTTCATAACACCACTTATTATCGAATTCCACCGTGTAATGACTCCAGCAGTTAGGCCAATACACGAAACGTGTGACGTAGATGTCTAGTGATGTCGGTGATGCCTATTGATGACGTAGTGAGTGATGTAGTGAATAACTAAATACCTCAGACAGTATTATAGTATTTTTCATGTATGGACTGTCACTTCTCTAAAATATTTGTTCAAAGCGTTATACGATGTTTCTAGAATCTAAGGTTGAATGTCATTATCGTTCAGAATACGTCCTTCCCAGTATATTAAATTTCAACCCAATTATTTTGTGTAGCATGTGAGTAGTGAGTACCTACAGACCTACATAGTATACGACACCTGTATCGCTTTATCCTGTAATTTAGTAAATAGTCTTAATTAACAAGTCATAACGTAGGTAGAATAGGGTTCTTCCCGATAACACGAATATTAAAAAAAACGTTATAAATATTTAATGTACTTATTATTTTTTCAATTCCAACGATATAAAAACACAATGATCAAAAATTTTTTCATTTATAAATTTATGTTTTTAAAACACTTAAATACGAATGATTTTTAACGCCCGTAATTCATACCCGTCCACCATGAAAGGCGTGAAATTCATTACGAGTTGCACCTATATTGCTGTGACGTCACACCGCATGCGTGCCAAATGAAGGATTTTGCGAGCGATTTGAAAAAGCGCTATTTCAAACCGCGCTAAAAAATTCATGACATCGTAAAAATTAAAAAAAAATCCTTGATATTGTAATTTTTCAATCAATTTTTTGAAAAAAAAAAAAATCGGGAAGAACCCAATTAAATTAAAAAAAATAATAACAAGATAATATGCTTATTATTTCAGCGGATAATAAACACTTGCTTTTTGCAACTTAAGAAGTGTAATTCCTTAAAACAGATTCGGTACATGATTTACATAATTGTCCTTTCCTCATAGTAACAAATAATAATAGGTACATGTAGATATACCGCAAACAGCGTAAACGCTAAATTATTATCAAAGAGATTTTAACGATAGAAGTCTTATAAAAGTGCATAAAAATGTCCTGCACCGTGATATTTTAACGATTGACATCATATTATGCGCGTCACAACTACTGTGATATGTCTACATATCGACGGTGAAAAGGAAAAATTGACTAGCGACATATTAGGTGCAAAAGAAACATGATACCAAGTGACATAATAATACTATGTCGTTAGGTATCATTTTCCTTGGCAGATATTACGTCGCTTAGTAAATTTTTCCTTCCCACCGTCGATATAATATTATGATTAAGTACATTGGTGATCGCAGTGCTGCACGCTGCGCTGGCTGGACTGAACGACCGTGAGATATATCGCGTGAATAGCGTTCTATTACGCTTATTATATTTACTTGTTTGTATGTTTACTGCACTTGGAGCGATTGTGAACATCACTCATTTCAAGACCGAAGTACATATTCTAGAAATAATATTGTATTTCTGAGATTATTCGAGGCTTATCATTGTTCCAACTCGTGTCGTAACTTTATTGGGTCGGGTTCTCTTAATAACTTGTAAATTGTCGATATTTAGTCACTTCACTTTTTCCGCATAATGTCGTTTTCGCATTGTTGGGAACTCGAATTTCAATTTGTTATTGTTTACTTTACTTACTAATTTCGTAAACCGCGGCAGCGGCTAGTGGGCGGTTGTAATGGGAATAGTTTGACCCACAGAATTGGGAATACTTAAAAAAATATTAGGTTGTGCTTAAATTAAAAGATGCGAAAGTAACTGATACCTAGTTGCAGTAGGTGGCGATATTATAATCACCAATTTTTTTAGATATTGCTGCCATACCTACCTTCTAATTGCTGTGAAATCTTGATGATTATAATATGAGTATTACCTACTTCAAAGTGTATCGTGGGAAATGTCTAAAAATTACGTCAAAATGCAGGATCTAAAATACGTTTTTACAGTAAATTGTGTACCCTTTCGACATCAGATTTTTAAGGCAACGATGTGTAAAATGCCTACTTGAGTGCGTAGGAATTTATTCTATAGGAACTTGCCTGTAATAAAAAATAACTCTTTATAATAATATAGCTTGAACGGTTCTTCTTGTAAGCAGTTATTCCAGCTGACCATATAATTTCTGTAGCTTTCACTGACGGCCAAAACAAATTTGACATTGAACTAACGGGGCCAAGTAAGGTGATTCTTTTTGTAAGATGGAAAAACTCGTACGACTGCTGTACAGAAACGCGCGAGCCAGTAGTAACCGGATGTAAAACACAGAAGACCCTAGTAAGGTTCTGAATACGGAATCGGTCGGTACCAGCGATTATTGCGATAATTAGATGTTTTAGACGATTATTGTACGGGAATTTGAGGTACAAGCGAAAATAATGCGTTTTATCGGCCGTGTAGAGGACGACCAGTCGTTGACCGCTCCTTGGGCGAGCATTACCCGTACGAATGATGAGTACGCTGAAAAGATATAAACGTCTAACCCCGACGCTAAAAGGGCACTTTCAAATATTGGAGCCGATTCAATTTTCTTCGCAAATGAAATTCGCTTTTACAGGTCACATCCAGACAACTCCGTTTCAGCGTCTAGATAGCCATTATTGTTGCATGAGCGCGTTAATCCCGATACATGCACTGCAACTGCATCTTCCAGGAGAAGTGAAATTTCACACCCGCGCAAAAACGTGCAGATACACTTAGGCTTGTAATCCGAACACACACAGTTCAAAAGCATTTTTTTACTCGGCTCTCCTTGCCACCTGATCGGTAGGTCTTTGGTCTTGTCTGCAGTATGCACTTTGTTGTAAGTATGAACCTGTTCTAGCCATACTTGATTATTCTCGTTTAAGAAAACTTGATACTGGATCTCATTTCGAAATATAAAATCGGTTTTCGTTCAGAAAATAAAGTTCATGGCTAAATCTATTTAAAAAAAATATATATTCCGAATATCCAACACATCTCTTTGTTGTTAAGGTCACAAGGTCTCGTCAGAAACATTTAAGATGGCGATGGCGATGCCGAAAATATAAAAGAACAATAAATTTCAGAATATTCAACTCGCGGAATATTATGTACTTTACTTTACATACTCATTAACAGTCTGTTCGTAAATTATGAATAATATTTTTTCGTTAGATAAAAATGATGAAAATTGACTGACAAAGAAGACGTGGTTTAGTAAAAATTTATAAGTAGGTTCTATAGGTACGTACCTTTTTATATTGTATATCAATTCATCATAATATTGTCTTCAGAGTATCAATTTAATATTATATCTATTTAGTATATTTTACGTATTGTAATATTTGTACAGTTGTACAGTTTTGTTGAATTGATTATGGCACTTATTATTCTATTTATTTGGGTAAAAAAAACAGACACATAGTTTCATTCATTTCATTTATATGTGTTTGATTGTGATTATAGAGTTCAAGTTTATAAATGCGATATAATATGTATTATATTATAACTTCATCATAATAGGGTAATAATTCTTATTAAATTTCACGTTAAATTGCGTTTTTAGGAGATGAATTGAAATCAGTCGGTTATTTTCAATGACGACACTGCACAAGTATTCAAATTTGGTAAAGTGACTTACTTTCTGTAACAATTTCCTAAAATACGGAGTTCACAAACACTATCGAAGGTTTTCTGTAAGCTGAAAATTTTTGTACGACCTCTCGCGTCATGCTCTCATCAACCTCACATACCTGTAATATATTTATCAATTTTCAAAAAATTCAACATGTATTTTGGATGGACACGAAATATTTTTATATCTATTTTATCAAATTGCTATTTCACGTTTTTTTAAATTAACTGTAATCGCTTAGATATCTAATTTCCCTTCTGAAAATTCTTTGTCGCTTTTGACTGATATCTGTATCTGAAAAATGTACAAATACCTACATTCGTATCCGGATATAAGTGGTAAAAGGGTACGATAAATTATTAGGAATTCTCAATAAAACATATCTCTTCATGTAAGTAACACGTAAAATTTATACTACCTACAAGGAAAAAAAAAGTATTGTAAATGAATACCTCAGCACGGGCATTGCCCAGTTAGGTATTTCATAGATCTAAAAAAAATGTTAATTATACTATGTAAAAAAATATATTTAAAAAAATGAAAAATTGAAGCATTTTTTATTTGAAGATTTTCCGTCATGTTTGGTCGTTTTTCTTTGCTGTTTGTTTTCAGTACCATTTCATAACTACTATTATCAGCTCATTACACATATTATTATCTATGTGTATACCGTCAAGCCGTAGAAGTTCCAGAACAGATTAAATAAAATTGTCTGCTCCAAAACGTAACAGGCCTACAGCGAAGTGTTGAATAGTCAGGTGACCTACTTACAGAACTGGTATCTTGTATGCAGCTAGTTCTGTGCTCAAGTCACTCGTGTACCAGCCATGTCTTGTTCTGCTCCCTGGCACTCTCAATACCCGGCTTCTAGAATCTACGATAATCACGTGTTTCCATCATACCAGATACTTCAATCATAACTTTGTTTATTGGTTGTCTATAAATCAAAATGTTCAAATTTCATCATCGGATCCGTTGCTTGCCGCTGCCGAGGCGATCAAACTTTTTATAGATCCGTTGGAATTCCTGTATCGTATAGCTGTCATCGCTGCAACCTGAATTTTAACTTCTAGGTTCTAGTTTTTCTTTTCTTTGTCATTATTGTAGAATCATACTGCACTTAGATCTTTAAAACGTTTTGTTGTTCTTTGTTGAACATTTGTGAATGTTAGCATTACTAGTTTTCCATTCCTTATTATTCTTGTAAAATCATACACTTTGTCATCATCCTACATTATGTTGTCTTTCAGAATCATATATTGTTTGTTTAACTAACTAACTAACTAACCATCACGCCATTTTCCCGAAGGGGAAGGCAGAGAGGATAGAACGCCACACCACTCTGTCCTGGCACACTTCTCTTGCTTCCTCCACTTTCATACATCTTCTCATGCACGTACGTCGATTATTCCGACTTCTTACATGCCCACTTTCAAGCGCTTGTTTTACTTGATAATGCCATGTCTTTCTCGGCCTACTTCGATTTCTACATTCAGGTACAGTCGCATCATATATTTTTTTAGCCGTTCTTTCATCATCCATTCGCTCTACATGACCGAACCATCGTAAAAGACCTTTCTTAATTTTGTCGATAATGCTTACCTCAGCCTTGCACTCTGCTCTAATTTCGACATTTGTACACCTATCATACATAGTCTTACAACACATTCGCCTGAGAGATCGCATTTCAACTGCATTCAATCTACTTTCATCCTTCTTTTTCCAACACCACGCTTCACTACCATACATAAGGGTTGGTACCCAGAACTCCATTATGAACTACCAATTTAGCCTCTTTTGATAAGCACTTATTAGATACGACCGACTTTAGGCACCATTAATTCTGTTACCGGCACTAACCCTCCTTTCAATGTCCTTATCCATATTACCATCCCTAGTGAACATGCTTCCTAGATATACAAATTCTTCCAAATTTTTTTGTTTATATTTTACTTAATACTATAAAGCTTAAATTGTAATTTACACAATTTTCTCAATTATTGCGATTCACAAATACATCACTTATAAAAACATTCTTTGAAGCGACATTGGCCTACATACTAAAATGTGGAATAAAACAGACGCGTGTTTTCAAAGTTAGATAATGTTTATATTATACTGCATCTTTGGCTTCATTTCAAGGGCATTTGTTCTAAAATTTCAACAAAAAGACTCATAAATTGTCATTCACATCGCGTTGGCTAAGCGAGCGGAATGAAATTCTAAATTCCGTCCCTTTATTGATTCCGCATATCAGCGGGCACCCTTTGCGGACACAGAGGCCTATATACCTCGGGTCTACTTTGACCTACTTCGGCACCCCAAACATTCCCGAGCGAGGGAGGGTTGCGGAAGTATTTCGGGTACTAGGGCCTACCCTAGTGCCGCGCCGGGAGGGAATTCCACCCCACCTCGCCCGTTGGTTGAGATCCTCCCATGTACAATGTACACTGTATGTAGGGATGAATTTTCAGAACCGGTAGCGGTGTAAGCGTATCAGAATTTCGAGCTTCGTTAGAGTACCTACCTGTAGTCAGGTTGCATTCCCGGCGATATAATTAATTAAATCAATCGTAAATTCCAAATCCTTTCCATTTTAAAAGACGTCTATGTCTACTAGGAACGCATAATATATAGAATTGTAAATATTAGACACGTGAAAAGTCGGAATAATAGGCACGTGTGCATGAGAAGATGTAAGAGAAGTACGCCAGGACAGAGTGGTGTGGTGTTCTATCTTCTCCGCTTACCACTTCGGGGAAATGGCGTGATGGTTAGTTAGTTAGACATGAAAGTAATAATCGTATTACAGATTTTTCTTCTTCTTTCGTCACGTTCGCGTTCCATCACTAGATCCCTCCAGGAGACCCTATCGCCGGCCAACTGTCTCGCCTCCTCAAATCCTCAATAAAAAATGACAAAGTTCAACTTCGTATATCTCGCTTATTTATAAACCGATGTAAAAAATAATTGCACCTGTCGTCTTGTGATTTTTCATTTGAATTTATTAGCCAATAGAAACAATTCCTGACAAAGGCCTATTCCCTATTGCATAGGGAGTTATAGTTCCTATACATTATAATAAATAATATATATATATATTATATAATATATAAAGTATATAATGAAATTCGAATTGAAAAAACAACATACCTGGGTAAATCTTCTTAATTTTGATACCCATTTATTTGGCGGCTACCGATTTTTTTATTTTATTCAAATATTTTACACTTTGCCTGAGGGTTGGCCAGGTTTTCCTTCCCCTATCCCGACCCTGGTAGATTGTAGATACAGGGGATGAAACGCAGCGTACATTACGGTCCTTCGAGGCGGCTTTTCTGCCGGCTCAGCTATCCCTACTCCCCTACTGGGTTAATAATGAATACACCAATCCGCATATTTTATATTCACTTATGGAAAACGAATTTTAAAGAAAAATTATAGGGCGCCACTTACATCAAAACTTAGTCAAAATATTAATAGACGCATCCTACTATATTAAAATGACCTGTTTTGGCGGGAAATGATATTTTAAAAATTAAATACTGACATAATAACGATAACAAAAATAATAAAAAAATCGTACCTAAGATATAAATCACCATCAAATTTTTTTTATATTTTAAATTGTCCCCGAGTCCATTATAATTAGGTAGAAAGTTAAGTTAACTCATCGTAAACAGTCACAAATCACACGTGAGTGGGTCTAAATAAATAGCCACCTGAATCTGAAATTTGGGAGGGTACCAAGTTGATTTATATGTTTTTTTTAAATATCCACACTTTTGGCTGTCAGTGTTCCTCTTATGATATTAAAAAATAAGTTGAAATATGAATGCTTTTGCAATGAGAAAAAATACTGCTCAGGACAATTTCTTGCGACAAAATGAATAGGTATATACATCTACCCACCATTCTTGTAAATACATTATATAATTATTTTTTATTTTCTATAGATCTTTATTTTCACTAAATTACGAAGAAGTAGAGTTTTTATTTTTATTTAATTTGTATTTTAAAACCAATTTTTGTAAAAAAGAACGGGACGGGGTCTCCCAGTGAGGAATGCATTCAAATATATATGTTCATACAAATATTATGGTATCTACCTTCTACCTATAATAACCCAGAATAAATGAGATGTAAAAAATAAATAAATAAAATTAAATCGTTAAATCGTAAGCAAGTACGTAATATTATAAATAATAAGTCTTTTTGACACCGGTAATATGAAAGAGGACTTTCATTTGTCAAATCTAACTTTACCAAAAACTGTAGATATTATAAGGATCGTCAATCATTACGTAGATTATTTTCCGGAAGTCCAGAGCGAAAGTTTACACGTGCAGCAAGGCCAACGACCCGCTCTCGAATGACGAGACACGAGACGAAAGACGAGCCTCTGTTTACAACTTTTCTCCTCTTTCCCTCTCTACCCCCTCCCTTCCTCTCTCCATCTTCCCTCTCCCTCTCGTGCCCTACATTCACCTCTCTCGCACTCTGTCGGTCCGCCCTTCGAAACTCATTGGTCGCGTTTTGTATGGGAAAATCTTTAGAAAACCGTTCGGGAAACTCGATTTTACACCCAGACTTCCTAGAAATACGCCACAATATTGTTGAATTTTTAAATTTTCCCTT
This sequence comes from Micrasema minimum, assembly GCA_022494985.1. Lineage (NCBI taxonomy): Eukaryota > Metazoa > Arthropoda > Insecta > Trichoptera > Brachycentridae > Micrasema > Micrasema minimum. The sequence continues at coordinate 85,411 of JAGVSP010000339.1, forward strand.
TTTCTTTTAATAAACTAGCTAACTGGTCGAGAAATGTCAACTCATATTTTTTACTATTTTTTAAAGCGTAATTACTTTCGTCTTTAGTAGATTTTGGACAAGAGCCAATGGTGCATCTTTAAAACGCATAAAAATATCATTCTCACGAGCTTTTAGCAGCGGGGCTAAATGCATTTAGAATTTCTTACTTTACTTTAATAGTATTTGGCATTACATAATAAGATATTTTAAAGAGAAACATATTTGATCATTTCTATGTTTCGTTTCCTCTGATAATTTGGAATTTTAAATTAAGTCGTTTCGCGCGCACTGCATACTGCAGTTGTGCTGAAAAATAAACATTCAAGATGGCGCCGGGCGTATCCATAGTAACGACTGATAAGGGCGTATCACACACTCTGTCTCTTTTCGTTTACAGTAATTTGATATGCTCCATTTCCCTCCCTCGCATTGCTATTCTGAAAATAAACTTGCACAACTTTTGGGGGCGGGGATTGTTTTATTGCGCCGTAAAGTGCTGCAGCCTGTGGCGTTCGCTGGAACTAAAAACTCGATAAAACAGGAATTTAACCGCAAGAAGGTGTGCGTCCGAGGTTAACATCAATATTAAACAGCTGTTTATATCGGCGTCTCTTTCTCACTTGTGAGTTTGTATATACAGTAGAAAGAAACAGATCTATTTGAACAAGTTTCAATTTTTTTTGTATAGATGGCAGTAACAGCTCGATCCATTTCATGATTTTTTTAAAAATAATATTATAAAATTAATATTCTATGTTGTGATTTATTTTTGTTTCAGGTTCTCGTTGAGTATGATGGAGAAGGTTGGAGACGAAGACAATGGTTAGCAGTGTACGGGGGCAATTTCGGGGCTTTTCTGGTAGAAAAAGAACTCGTTTGGGCCCCCCGAGGCTCCAAGGGGGCACAAACGTTTCCAGCGCTGGTAAGTAAATAAACATAGATACCATATCCGCTCCCTATGTGGAGCATATGGATTTCACAATAATAATAATAAATACTTACACGATAATAAATGTGATCTTTAAAATGGATTTTTAAAGTTGCGCTACATAAACTAAAAATTAATGAATCAGAACAAAAACTAAATACTAAGTACCTACCAATAAAGGGTCATTTTTACAAGATCAGCAATAATGAAAACAACTAAATTATTGGTAATATATAAAAAATAACATATACATACATAAAATAATAATGCATAAGCGTCTTCATAGAAGTAGATAATAATAATAAATGTTAAATAACCAAAGGAAGTGTGCCAGAACAGAGTCGTGTGGCGTTCTATCCTCTCTGCCTGCCCCTTCTGGGTAACAGCGTGTTGTCTAGTTACCTACTTTTTTGTATGGAGAAACTACTTTTTTATAAAAATAACATTTCTGTGAAAAACTATGCACCTAATTAAAAATTCTAAGCAGAAAACTATTGTTTGTAAACGAGATAACGTGCATAGATAAGAACCTATAATTTTCAAGTTAAATTAAATGAAATGCAATTGACATCTCAACGGAGACGAGAAGTTTGGGAGGGAATATGGATATCTTGGCGTTACAGGGCGTATGACCTGTCATTAGCTGGGTTAAGTGGCCACTAGATGTATTACAACATTCCCCATTACGCCTAGTATTTGTATCCATATCTGACAATTATCTGAAATTTTATTATATGCAGTGAAATGGCGCGACGCTTCACGTGTGAAAGCTCTCCCATTTGCTAAGCACTTTAGCAGAAACGTTAACGATTGTCTTCAAACATTTGGACACACTCAAAATGTTGTTTATAAATTAAATGAATTAATAATAAATAAACAACTTTGTTATTAGTTACTTAGTAACAAAGTTTTAATAATCTATTATGAAGTTTCGCAAAGTAAATGCCGATTCAGTCGATGAAATTTAAACACAAATTACCAACATTTTCTAGATATTTTCTATAATTTTCCTTGTATCACACTTTTGTGGTTTTAAATCAGAGATATGTTAAGTTAACTTGATAAGCTATTTCAAAGAGAACTGTCAACATTTTATGTTTCATTTGTATTTTGAATTGAAACAAAGGCAGCTATATCTTTCTTCCACTATCTAATACATTTTAATCATTCTGTTTCCCTCTAACAAGTTGAAATTGAGACAATTATCTAAATCTGGACATGACCAGGGACGGAAGAAAATAGCTTATCTATGTAAATTAATATAATTGTTTTAACTAACTAACTAACCATCACGCAATTTCCCCGTAGGGGTAGGCAGAGAGGATAGAACGCCATACCACTCTGTCCTGACAGACTTCCTTTGCTTCCTCTACATTCATACATATTCTCATGCACATGCGCCGATTATTCCGACTTTTCACATGTCCACTTTCAAGTACTGTACGTACTTGGTCATGCCATGTCTTTCTCGGCCTTCCGCGGCTGCTACATCCAGGCACACTTGCATTTGAACTTAACATTTTTATTAATAAATGGGTATTTTATACATAATAATGAAGTATTCGTACACACTTTCCTTTAATAAACTAAATTGGGTCAAGTCTTTAATAAAACATAGGTCTTAGCCTCTTAGGTCATATTATCATACCTATTATCTATATTTTTATCAGCATTCTATACTTGCTAATAATATCTTATATGAGTGCGTAGAATATGATATATATATTCACACAATCCATCATTTTATTACGAAGAAATGTGTGGGTGATAAGGTCTTATCAGCTCTATCTAGTTGTGTCAAAAGGTGTGACAGATAATATTTATCAGACGTGACAATGTAACACATAACGGTTGGCATTAGGATATTATGTAACTTTATTTACTTTACAAACGATGTTAGGTACTACAACTACACTCGTGAATGTAGATACATACATCCGTACCTAGGGTTACCATATCAAAATGAAGGAATGCCTGTTTGGGGTGCTTAAAATGCCTGTCTAAGGTAAAAGCAGTAGTTACAAAGGAAAACATATTTTATTCAAGAAATTAACATATTTGGGATATCAAGTATGTTATGACCTTTAAAATTGTACAAAAATTTCGTCCTTTTGTCCATTTCCAAATCAATTACTCATAACTTATTATAACCTACTTATCGTCGTCTTCTTATTCTTATTCTTCTTCTTTCGCCTCGTTTGCTCCTAAGTGGAGCACGTGGACATCACTAGATCCCTCCAGCAGACCCTGTCACCAGCTAGCCCTCTCGCCTCCTCCCACGTCAGGCCCGCATCTATCAGCTCCCCTGAACACATCCGTAGGATGGTCATCGACGGTCTGCCAGGACGGCGGTATCCTCTTTCTCTTTACTTATCCTCTCCTGCGCATAAATATTCAGATTTCCCAACACATACACCACACTCCACACACATTCAACAACACACATACACATGACACAACTTAACCACTTCACGTCTTTAGAAATTTGTCTTGTACATTGTGTTGTCCACGTAATTGGTGTTATGTTCTATATGTTCCTTAATTTGAAAATTCTGTTAATTGACGAATAGCACTGTGTGTACAACAATAAAATATAAATAAATAAATAAATCCCAAAAACCTAAGAAAATCCAATAAGCAAAAACTGCTGACAGATGGCACGATAACAGAGCAAGGAGATGGATAATGATAATGAAAAGGATAATAAAACAATAGTAACACAAAATGTGCTGATTGGCGGAGTCGCATAGTAAAGACAAGTTCCCTCGCCGGTTACTAGTTCTGGCGGCAAGATATGCTCCTTGATTTGCGATTATTCTTCCAAATGTTTAAACTCCTGTCTCAGAGAAATGCCGGCCGCACGCCTCGCCTGTCGTAACTTTAAACTCCCTGTTGAATGCGGCAAACGCCTGTCATATTTATGGTAACCCTATCCGCACCAGTGGCGGTCGGTGACATTTTGAACCAGGGGCATGCTGTCATGGGAAGGAAAGAAACACAAATTTCCATATTTTTAAAATCTGTTTTATTTATTTGATAAACATAATATCGATGATTTAGAACAGCAGTTTCCATTTTTTGTCTATGGAACCTTAATTATTATTGGTCACTTTTTTTGTGGAACCCCATCTCGACACTAAAAATGTAAATTGACAAAAAATAAAGCCGTGAAACGTATATTTCAGCCGAATTAAAATTATAAATGAAAAAAAATGTTCACAGTTTTTCCGTTTTCTACGTCGATATGCCCGCGCTCCCCTAACTCACGGAATTCCTGTGACCCTTCGGCAGAACCCCAGGATTCCGCGAAACACTTTTTAGGAGGCGCTGGTCTAGACAAAGTGATCATAATATTATAGAATTGGAAAGTTTTCAGATTAGTTCAAAGTCCTATACTAGGTAATAACTAACTAAATAACCATCACGCCATTTCCCCGAAGGGGTAGGCAGAAAGGCTAGAACGCCACACCCCTATGTCCTGGCACACTTCCCACGCACGTTGATTCAAAAATTTCCATAAAACTAAATATGAAATAGAGGCACGTGTGATAAAAAAAAAAGAATTAGTTTTTTTTTTTTAATACAAATCAATCACATTAATATTTCGTCGCCGTGGTGGTGAAAAGAGCTAAGCCCCATAATATGTATTGTATGTTGGTTAGCTTTCTTCACCACCACGATGGCGATTTTAAAACTATGTTATTATTATGGAAAATTTATTTATTAAATGGAAGACCACTAAAACTTCTCTTCAATAAAGATTCAATTAGGCAATTGCAATTATTTTCTTGATTAGCATCGCGGTTAAGTCCACATTCATTGCTTCCCTGAGTAACATTTTAGCAAATCAGGAGAAAGACAGAATAAAATCACAATTGCTTATGTGCAACAAAACAGCTTTTACCATCAAAGCAAGAACCAAAAAAAATAACATCCCACCGCTACCCTTAGACCTGGCAAACCAACCACCCCATTAGCAACCCCAATAACATCATCCTTCACCAATAAGGTGACCATACTAAGCAGCACACGCGACACAGCCACGAACTATAGACGGCACGAAAAAAATAACGGGTTATCGAATAAAAAGCTCAATCCATAAGGCAATGCCATATCAAACCAAACTAAAGTATCAATCCTGCCCCGAAAAAAAAAAAACGGTAACAAAACAAAAAAGCAAGTACACAGCAGCGCCATATCCCGACACCCAACACCAGCCACAAATCCAAAAAACCCACCGAACAACCGAAAATCATCCTCGTAAGCTAGCCGCGGAATCAAAACTACACAAACAAAACCTACGGCCCACCACCCCCCCCGCCTCACCCATTCCCCCCAGCCCCCCCCCCCCCCCACCACCGTACGCTTCACCCTCAACCCACAGTGCACCTTCCTCCCATAAAAATCCTCCCCCCCACCCCCACCCCCACAAGCTCAACAAATTCCAACACCAGTGTTCCTCACCTCCCACACCTCCCATAACCCATCCACACTACACACAGCGAACAACCACGCCACTGCAAAAAAAGACAGCAAAACTAAAAATCGGGCACAAACCAAACACAATACTACCACTACAATCCACAACCGGCCGCGGACACCACGACCCGGGCATACAAGTTAACATCACCAGCCACGACGCCACCCGTGATCCAGCCCGACCCGAGTCACTCCACCCCCCGATCCTCAACTCACTATTAACCTAGAATATCCGTTTCCGCTCCCTGAACCTACAGCAATTATTATAAACAATCGCATCCCTCGAGAAGAATAAAATAACAAATAAAACTTTAGACAAAAATAGATAATTCAGCGCAGCCATTTTGGAGGTTACACATGTCAATTTAAGGAGCAAAACAACACTGAACACAAAATTCATTTAAACTTAGGAGATTTGTTTTAGGTAAACTAAAAAAGTTTAGTCAACGTCGTTTTAAGTGAGAAAAAATCAACTCAATAAGTCCCAACTAAGTCTGTTGATACATTAAAGAAAAATATATTAAACCTTTAATTGAGTTACTTTTATTTTTTTACAGATTAAAATTCTCAATTTGGTTACTTTATTGTGGATGTTCGCAAATTCTGTTTTTCTGATATTTTACGCAATGTAAATGACTTATAATTATAGGACTTTAAATAAAAGCAGATTTTCACAGAAAGTCCTTACCCCAAAAATGAGAAAAGTATCTTCAGAAAGAATTTTATTATGGTGTCCTATAGAATTGCGAAGTCCAGACAGCATGCACGTTCGGTAGCGTGCTGGTTAATATGAGGCACAGTGTTACACTCCGGGGAAACTAGCGGTCGTATTGCTAGTGCGACTTGCGCAAAATATCTAATTTCTTCGGGAGCATTACTCGCGCAACGCGTATCATTGAGTATTTTGGTCTATGCGCAGATAGCGTGTCGCGCAGGGCTTACGTTTTGTAATTACGTAAATAATCCATAAATTAAAATACTTGATTTTTATTTATTTATTTTATTGTACCAGTAGGTACATAGTTTTATTCATAGGGGCATGCGGAGCATGTACAGCATCCATTGACTGACCGCCACTGATCCGCACCTATGTATTTTCTATGTACCAACTACCTTACATGAAGCCTTACATAGATTAATTTACGTAATATTGCATACAAATTTTTAATATTAGTTCTGTATTTGAATCCAAATACTTCATTCTATTGAACGCTGTGCTTATTATTTGAATACATAATTAACATTTTTTAAATATAAATGCCTCTTTCCCGAGGGGTGCACCACTCTGTCCCGACACACTTCCCTCGCTTCCTCCACGTTCATACATCTTCTCACGCACGCGTGCACGTCGATTATTCCGACTTTTCATATGACCACATTCAAGATGTGTTGTGTTTGATCATGCCATGTCTCCGCCTTCCTCGACTTCTAACTTCTACACCCAGGTACACTCGCATCGAAAAATTCTTTTAGCCATCTTTCATTCGCTCTAAATATTTAATTTAATAAAATCGATCGGTTAGTCAAGGACTACTACTACTACTACTTTCCCTTATCCGCAACCAATGGTGCATAGGGCACTGCATCGGAACACCAAGTGCAGTGTATCTTGATCATTTTAATACATGAAGGTAAGATGATCAGTCTTACGCTTCAGAACCAGTCCCAGATATCACACATGAAATATTAATCACATGTAAATAAATATTTCATATTGACCCCCTACGGGAATCGAACCCGCGACCTCATGCACGGTAGCCAAATGTGCTACCACTACGCTACGAGGCGGACAAGGACCTTTAAGCATAAATTTTTTAGCTTCCGAACTCGTTAAAAAACTGCCACGCGAGTTGCAAATATTTACGATGATCCTTTTTTTGTAAAATTTGCGAATTTGCAATCCGTTGCAGTATCAATTCCGCTGACAGGTTTTCTTTTATAAAGAGTCAAGAACAGTCAGTTCAGCAGATGCGCTATGCCTCGGCCTGCGTTTCCTCTTCTTACGTGCAACGAGGGAATATGAACAGCTGCTTAGTAACCTATAATTTGCGGGCATTTTATTCTCGAGCACGTTCATTTTTTCCTCTTCAACGGCTTTTGCTTTACGCCACAGGACCGGTCCACAATACACCATTATGTTTATTGTCTTATTTCGTTCTTTAGGACCACAAGACCTCGGCTACCAATATGCCGAGATTGAGAGTCATCGCAAGGTTACTGCGGGCGAACGTGCCCGACAGATTTATTATTACATTTTAACAATTTAGTAGGTTTATTCTGACGCATGACGGATTGTATCAGGGTGAAGGCCGTGGATAATTAAATTGTACATTTTACCTATTCGCTGTTAAATTTATAATAAACTTGTAACGCCCCCCGGAAATTAGATAAAAAAATTAACTTAATCGTTTAGAATATTGCGTGTATAAGTAGGTACCTTTAATAAATATTTGCGTTGATTTATTATGTTTCATTTTAAAATATCTGTTTACAAAAAATATCAATTTATTATGAGTACAAAATTAGCAATGTAATTTATATGGGGAAAAATTGTGCAAAAATATTAGAAATGCCTAAATAAATAGTTACCTACCTACATTTATTGCGTGGTTCTGCACAATGTAGTAAATTATAATAACTTATTGTATGTTATAATTATACAGACTGGTAATATTGTTTTTTTTTTTCAATAACAAATTGTCCCGTTACAAGATTTTGACTGAGATTTTAAATTAAATCGAACTTCAAACCAACAATAGTTTTTTCTTTAACTTCTTAACTTTCAAAGTTGTGTCTTGTAAATTTTAGGTTACGCATAAACTATAAATATTTTTAATAGTATTTAAAAGCACTTTAAATACAACAAAGTAATTTTAATAATCGATACCTATCTCTATGGTTATGATTTATGATGGTCGCAATACGTTATAAATCGTAGGAACACTTAAACGTTCATCCCGTTAAACTTTGAATTTATCCATTACATTTTATAATGACATTTCGCACCATGAATATTTTCCGTCGAAAATGAACTGAGAATACCACGTTACAGCTGACACCGACCGCCATATTTCTGTCTAAGAAACATGTTTCTACCTATCTCTTTCCTACGCTGTGGTATTTTTTTATAGCATTTCAATGAAGCAGTAGGTACAGAAATTAAATCACATTTTTGCGATTTCCCAAAAGTTGACTTTTTTGAGTTAATGCAATTTAGTGTTCAAGGTGCGATTTATGCAATAATATTTTTTTTATTCCTTTTTTAATATTCTCATTAACAAATAATAATGATCAGTGAACCACACGATATTACACAATATAGGTATCCATTTCTAATAATATGCAGCAGTTCATGCTAAAAGCAATAATAGTTCTACCTTTGTGGTTGATTTTGTTACCTTGAGTTTCTATAAGAGAGAAGCAATAAATTTGATATGTTTCCATCCACTCACGTCTCATAATATATCTCTTTTATTTGCTAATAACATAATATAAAAACTGAAATTATTGAAGGCATGGTAATTTTGCATGAAACATTCGTTATTGATCTCACTGCAAAATAAAAATAAAATCCGTCGAGAGAAAAATTAACAAAGTTTACTACCACTACTAATTTCCCTTATCCGCAATTATATTGCATAGGGCACTGCATCGGAACACCAAGTGCAGTGTATCTTGATCATTTTAATACATGAAGGTAAGATGATCAGTCTTACGCTTCAGAACCAGTCCAAGATATCACACATGAAATATTAATACGAAAATCACACGTAAATCAATATTTCATGTTGACCCCCAGCGGGAATCGAACCCGCGACCTCGTGCACGGTAGTCAAATGCGCTACCACTATGCTACGAGGCGGACAATGTTAACAAAGTTTACGACATATTAATTAACACAGTATTTTATTTAATAATTTATACATTTTATTCTTTGCAAAGTTATGTATTCACGAAATATTCTAAAATGGTCATTTTCTTTTGTTTTTATCAAAATTAGTTTGAAAAATATGCTGGTCCAAGCAAGGCGGCTTAGAATTTTAGAATTAAAGACTCGAAGTCTAACCTTGAAGTTTTTTCTTTCTGAAATAATAGTGCTATGTAAATTGGATTTTTTTCGCATCTGGCGGGAATCAAAACCGCGATTCAGCTTATCAGTCAAACGTCTATTCATCGGTGCATAAATGAGAAAAGTATGAATATAATGTACTATGTCCATGGCCAACAAGCTTTGTATTCGTTTTGAGTCTGTAAATTAATGAGACATTTGAACACGAAAACAGCAGAAATCAAACAGATGTTTTTCATGGTAAACAGTGTCGTGGGAAATACTTCAGGTATGTTTTATGTACGTGGACTGTTGTTACGGTACAAATTAGCATAACTTGGCCATTATTTATTTTGTACCAAACCCAAGATGTCGAATTCATTACGCGTAATCAGTCTAATCGTAGAGTAAATAAGTCAATTACATTAATCGGTTTTACATTCATTTTCGATACTTAATTATTCGTGGTTTAAGAAGATTTATATCTAAATTAATATATCTGAATGTAAATGACTACTTAAGGAGTAAGATAGAAGTACGTAATATTAAAAAATGCTACACGGAACCAGAGACATGTTAAATTAACTAGACAAGCTTTTTCAAAGAGAACTGTCCTAATTTTATGTTCCATTTGTATTTTGTAGTGAAACGAAAACAACTATAAATATCTGTCTTTCACTACCTAATACATTTTAATAATGATTGTTTCCCTCTTACAAGTTGAAATTGAGACAGTTGTCTAAATCTGGACATGACAAGGGACGCAAGAAAATAGCTTATCTATAAAAATTAATTTCATTGCACGGAACATACTTGAAGGTGGATTATTGCAAATCAAAGGTTAGAGTAATAGTAAAAAGCAATGAAAGAGAGCTAAAAAAATTACAAATTTTGCAAAACAAAGCCATGCGAATCATATTGAAGTGCAGTAGAAGAACAAACATTAAAAAACTTATTAAACTTTTGAATATTATGTCAGTAGACCCAAGAATTAAATATAATGTTGCTAATGAAATTAACAAAATTTTTAAAGGGATAATTCCAAGATATTTGCAAAATAAATTAAAAAACAATGAATTTTTCCATAAAAATGCAACAAAAGGTTCAAAAATTATAAGATAAGAAAAGAAAAGAAAAACCATGTCACAGGATTGTCTTATGTATAAGGGCATTAAAATTTATGAGGAGATTCAATAATAAAATTCAATAATGTATAATGGTAGGATACGAATAGTTAGGAAAAAAATTTAGTGTCATAAAATAATACAAGTCTATGTTAAAATTATATAGTACTAAATAAATATAATAATAAAAAATAATAAAAAAAAACAATACTACATAAATATGTAATTGAAAATTAATTCATGATAGCGGAGTCTCTTGAAGTGTTAATGAGAGTACCTACCTAATTCTGCCTGTGGAATAATAGCGAGTTTGTAACTAATTAATTAATGTTAAGTTTGCACTGTATTGAATTAGCATTATCCAGAACTAAACATTACATCTGAGTATTATCAACACATTCTAATGTTACAACGTTATCGATCAAGTTTAGTATTCTTTTGGTATTTGTAAATTTGCATAACGGCATTGTTAATAATACTTCCTCCCTGTTAAATACCCAAGGTATTGGGTATACAACATACCACAAAGCACCCACCACACAAGTAATATCGTTTGATTATAAATCCATTGTTATTGCTTTTGTATGAGCATTGTTTACCGAGGCGGTATTATGTTTTAACTTTCAAGTTTCCCTAAACTTTTCAGATAACACGGGGAACACAACACGAGCGAATAACAATAACGATAACTTTTGGTTATTTCAGTAATATTTTATTCATTTACGAGAAAATTTTTCAAACATTGACTGAGTATTAAAATTTTAACAGGTTTTCCCATCTAATTGAAAGAATATTTTAACTTGCTATGATCTTTGTACGGCGAAGTAGTCCTTAGATAGGCATGGTTGAATAATTTTAGTCTTTTAACGGGTATTATAAGATTTAAGATAACTTTTTTGTATGTTTGGAATAGATAGACGATAAGATCTTTGGATAAATAATAAGAACTAGCAGATAACAGTTAAATGCTAGCCCTGCAGGGCTTTTCGGCGCTTCCACGCGTCGATTTTTGTTGTTCCACCTTTAGTTGATTGGTGAAAAGTCCTTAATACATGTATTAATTAATCAATGGTCCCAACAAACAGAAACCTAATTTACGTAGGCCCACAGAGCCGCCCGACCGAGGCCTGAGTAGAATAATGTTTTTGCCCCTTGTAAAATCTTTAAAATGTCGACTATTACCCCAGATATACAAAATTCAATCTTTTCGAACTGTCGCATAAACCTAATTGTAAATTCAGAGTTACCAGTGTGCAAAAAATATGGCATGATTGTAAGTAAGTACCTACTCTTAAGAACCGATGGAGATTATTTTTTCCGCAGACAACACTGAGATTTATTTTTTCAGCAGACAACTGATGTACACTACTATCATTTTTACGCTAATAATATTATAGATAAATCAATTCATAATTTGTATTAATTACATTATTACAATAACTATTGGACAAATTGTCATCTACCTAATTGTGCTTTCAAAAAAATTAAAAACTACTTTTAATGCCTCACTGCAACTTGTTCGGAAAATAATTATTCCATACATTGATTCTTGCAGTTTCACGAAATGTTCTTTATTGATTTTTTATTTGTTTTGAGAACATTGAAACAAACTTATATTATGTTCAGTATTATTTATTTCTTTTTAGGCGCCTTTTCGATATAAAAGAACATACGACGCCGTTTCATATTGTATTGATTTATCTATTTGTTTTTTCAGACTTTCGTCCCACTGAAGTCCGTGACCTTGGGCTCCAAAAAACCCGTGGAGTTCCTGGTCGACCATGAGCTGACGTTCATTGACGAGTCTGCTCTCGAACTCTTCGAGGTAAGTTATAATGCCTTTTAACATTTTCAGAAAAGTATGCGCTACACACGGAGTGCACAATTATTTATTTAAGTAAATTATCTGCTATGTAACAACAAAAAAGCGGTCTTATGACCCTTGGCCATTTTTTTTTGTAAACCATAAAAGATTTAAAAAAAACAAACATAGCGCCAATTAAACGCATAATACAATGTATTAAAGTGTTCCTAGGTAGGTGCAAAATGTACCTTAGTATAATATAACTAATGTAAATATATAAATATTATGTAGGAACGTTTCAGCTGTCAAAATTGCAAGAGCAGAAATAGTTTTAGTAACTGTTACAATAATAATTTAAATTTACTCCATATTTATTCAGATAGGTAACATAGAAGTATAATTTCTAGGCCATCAGTATTAAAAGAGGGAGAAAATTGATACTTATTTATTTATCACCTCAACAGGTCAGGATCAAAAACAAAAGAGAATAATATCACAAACACCGGGCTTAAAGAAATTTAAAAAATAATGTGAATAGATTTTTGAGATATTTACTGAAAATATGGTCGAAAATGAGTTGCAGTGGTTACGAATAAAGATCTAAAAAAAATTTAGAAATCTTTCGGCGTCGAGATAAGTTATCGGGACGAAAAGTCGAAACATCCAATCTTTTTTAGTATAAAATTAATCAATATTTTTCATTTTTTCAATTGACTGAGAAAATATCCTAAACAATTATTCCTGAAAGTACTTCGATTGTTTTCGCAGCTTACAAAGCATTGACATTTTATTCCAAGTCGTGTTTACTTGTTTACGTTTATTTTCTAGAAATCCTTGCTTATTTGACAGGATTCTTATCGATTGTAAGGCTTCGACGAACATGTTATTGCTTTCTAAAAAAAATAACATCTTATTTTTGTAGCATACAAAGTATTTTCCTTTGATCTGTGATCAGAAAAATATTTTTCGTTTATCGATATAGATGCGCCCTCCCCCAATACCGACCGTCTTTAGTTTGACAAAGTCATTTCAAGGAATATTAAAATCCATAAACACACGTGTAGACATACCTGAATTATTGAGATTGAGTTGGCTTTCAGCCGTTGAGAAAGATCTTTTATGCAGCTCCTTATCATACTGTTATTAATTAAACCGGGTTAACTATATTGAGATATTCTATTAAGATAGCTGTTTCGCCTTCTGAGGGCGTTTTGACGGTTTGTAGTAAAAATAATCTAAGAAGTTATGAAAAGTTATGAACAGAGGAGTTAGTATACCTATTTCAAATAAACTTCATGTTTTTATCTTCTACAGTAAATGAATACATACTTCTAACTAACTAACTAACTAACCATCGCGCCATTTTCCCGAAGGGGTAGGCAGAGAGGATAGAACGCCACACCACTCTGTCCTGGCATGCTTCTATTGCTTCCTCCAAATTCATACATCTTCTCATGCACGCACGTCGATTATTCCGACATCTTACATGCTCACTTTCAAGCACTTGTCTTACTTGATTATGCCATGTCTTTTTCGGCCTTCCTCGACTTCTACACCCAGGCACAGTCGCATCATAAATTCTTTTAGCCGTTACTTCATCATCCATTCGCTCTACATGACCGAACCGTCGGATGAGACCTTTCTTAATTTTGTCGATGATGCTTATCTCAGCCTTGCATTCTGCTCTAATTTCGATATTAGTGCACCTATCATACATAGTTAACCACACATTCGCCCGATACATACTTAATACTAATAAAATACTATATATGTACATACTAGGAATAAATATCATCTGTACTATTTCTATATCTTGTCTTATATAAATACATAATATGTAAAATGTGAATAAACAGTCATTTTTACATTTTCTCTGAATTTAATTCAAATGTTTTCTCAGAAAACAAATATACAATTTAAATCATTAACCCTTTAAAAGCAGCATCAATTTACGTAATAATCGCTTTCATTTATTCATCCAAAAACCTTGAAAACCCGCTTAAAAACAAGACAGCCTAATAATGCTCTCTCCCGAGATCGAAGGTCTTCTTTACTTACCTAATGGATATACACTTTGTCATGTATTTGTGTATTGATTAAGCATTTTTTAATTAGATACAGTAATGAATGAATTGAAGAAAAAAACGAATAACGTTTTCAGAGCAAGTTGGAGAAATATTACACAACACTTGGAATTATTAAATTTTCTCTTTTTTTAACAACGTGTGTAAACGTGACTAAGAAGTGTGACATAATACGAACATAATACATCTCCTTTATGTCGACTTACATAATAATTCGTCTTTCAATGAATTAATTTACCGAATTCATTGCTTACTTATTAAACGAGTTGGGTAATATTGTCTCAAGTAATGTTAGGAAAGTTTTTATTTGTTTTAAACGTAGGTTGTTTTACTTTAAATGGTAAATTATTGTAACTCATTAAAATTGAAAATAAATTTATCAATAATGCTAAAAAATTACAGTACTTACCCAAGTGATTCATAATTAACTTATTTACCAACGTATTTTTTTTTCATATTATCAAAATATTTAAGATGATGCACGTGCACTGTTGTGCTAAAATAATACACGGAATTGTGTTAAAATCTGTTTAAAATGTTTATGTATATGTACAAATTACAAATTATAGTAGCTAAAAATCCTACTAGTAGTTATATAATGTGAATTTATACTCTGTGTAGGTATCTAGTATTTTTAATCGTTTATATTTACTACTATATTAATATTTTGTATGTGATTATATAATATATTATCAGTGAAAACAATAATCCAACTGTCTGCACATGTTGTCTGCTAAATCTGCTTGTAATTGTTAATAATTTATTGTATAGATTTGGTAGATTTTTTACCACTGAGGATATTCGTTTTAAATTAGCATCGCATGATTTCAATACCTGAACTTTATGTATACATCTGCCAACCTGTTTTAATTCCGTGTAATTTTGTTTTAATCACCGGAGTAGTTAGGTATAATAAAAAAGTTATAAGGTTTTATTATTTTATTACTGATGATATCCGCCTTTGAAGCACATATGCATATTATGGTGATTAAGTGACTCTCGTATGAACATACGAGAGACGTAATATATCTTTTCATTGATTAAAAAAAACCTTACAAGCTTCGTTTTTATCAGCAAGTCGTTCTGACTTTCTTTGTCTAATAACATTAATTAGTTGTCTTTGTCAATCTGTGAAAGTCCATTTTGTTATTTAACTTATCATCTCAGTTCGGCACATTTACGTTTTACGTTGCATAAAGAAGAAACTACTCCAGAAATTAGCTTTTTCAGAAAGAAAAAATGCAATAAGAGGGAAAATATATCTCAAATTCAATTGATTGGATTTAGGACATTTCAGTTCTGTTATTTAGTTAAGAACTTGAGTATTTTTCTAAGGCGCCATTGTGTCTATGTTTCTCCGTGCATCAAACCCTTTTTTGTTTACTTTCCTCGTTTTTATTGTTATTTTTTAGTGTTATTCTTTATGTTTTAATATTCGAGACATTAATAAAGCGATTAAACACATTTTTATGTATTATTGGTCTGATTCTAAAGGAACTGAGACAATATAAATTACAATAAGCCATCAAAACTTTGTTTTCGTGAAACAAAGTTCTGAATTCAGTACCTATCCACGAGGACGGAGCTTTCAAACAAATTAAATGACTTCCTTAACTTTGTGCCCGTTGAACAAGTAACTTTGTTTTGTGGAAGAGAGACAATGTATAACTAAAATTATCTTGCCTTTCCCTCTTTCTAGTGTGGTGAAAAAGTTGGAGTTCTCAGTGGATTTATTACCTCTGGTTTGACTTTAGCAAACTAATAATCTTTGGTCTATTTTGTGATAAGATAACAATATAATTCAGAGTGTACGAGAATAATAAATATTGTTCTCTGTGGATAGCAGAGTACATCAATATTTTAATACAGATTGCAGCTATCGAATTGCACTATTTATGATGGTTATTTTGCAAGGCGTCATTAACTACATATTTTTACACGTTATGTGTTTATTTGTGGAAAAAATATAATTTAACAAAATACATCTAATAGTGGAGATATTTGATTAAAAAAATTATCAACTTCATACCCTCATAAAAGTGGACAACTTTAAACAGCTATATTATGTCTACATATTTTTTTTAATGGAGCTTATGATCTTTTCCTTATCAACGACGATTTATATGCAATAAGTATGACAACTTGTATTTACTTTATTACTTCATCCTAAATGTGCATTTTTCACGTCATCCACTGATCAACTGAACTTTCAGTGATTAGATAACTGCCGTAAAAAGATTCAATACCTACTTAATTTATTTAATATTTTTCACCTCTTTAGGGCCGGTTTTATAAACATCCTCTAGTCGAGCTTTATAACATTTTTAAGTTAAATTTCGTATAAAACCCGAAACCCCATTTTATAAAACGCTGGTAAAGCAATATATCCGTTACCAGCTACCGGGACTATTGTGATGGGTTACTTTTTTAACGATCCGTTTTTCGTTGAAATATCAAACATATTGGATGGATTCCAATAAGAATTATTCAAAACTGTGAAATACAGCAACATAAATGATCAAATTACTTACTTTTTAACTTTAAACAACGATCAAGGATAATTTAAAGGTAATCCAGACATCAGATTATAGTTTTTGTTGGAAATATAGACATATTGACGTACAATTATCACTATCTGTCGTATCAGATTTTCGAGTTTCATAGACAAATTACAAATAAAATATAGAAATGTGTGCGAAGCGGGGAAGTGGCTTATGGATAACGAATCGTCATTTAAGTAAATTAATTAAAAAGGTTCGTTAACGGACGTTTGATTGCTTGTTTAAAAAACGGGTCCTTATTGTGTTAAATAGCGTAGAACATTAAGTAGCTATAATAAATTGAAAATAATATATTTCATTTGCGTAACAATGGGAAAAATGCAATAAAACCTTTAAAAGATTCATGTTACACGCAATATTTGTATGTATTTACTGATGTAACCTTTAGTAAATGCCAGCGCCAGCATTTTTGACAACAGATATCTACTGCTCTCTTGCACTCACCCCTAAACTGACATCCCCGTGTGGAAATAATATATTATTGCAACCCTCTTACAAAGAAGTCTCCATGTGGGCTTATGTTTTTGTACGCAGAAATATCGTGCAACTTTGTAAGGTATTTTTTTGTATTATATATATTTATTTTATTATTTTAATCTATTTTATTTTATTTTTAAAGGATTGAGGATAAATCCAAGTAACACTAATAAAAATACGAAATTACAAAAAATGCTTAGTAAAAATAGTAACACTACCATATAAATACCAATTAACTGAAGTGTCTTTAATGAAATCTAAAACCTTATATTTACTCGACTATTGGTTAGTATTATAATTCAAACAGGTTCATATATTTATTTATTTTTTAAATTAACCACCTCAACAAACCAGGAGGCCCAATAACAGAAGAGAAGAATGTCACAAACACCCGGGCTTGAGAAAAATCACTTTTGATTTTTTGTTCTCACCGGGAATCGAAACCGGCCTGTATCGTGAGTCCAGCGTCTTACCGCCGAGTTATTAAAATATGTTTGTGTGGTGTTGTAGTTTGTATTGTCCGCCACATGGTGTAGTGGCTAGCCTGTTGAGCTACTTTGGATTCGATTCACGACGGGGTCAATATAAAATATTTCTTTCAATGTGATACGTTGAACTGATATTGAAGAGTAAGACTGATCACCTTGCCTTCTTATTAACAAATTATATAGATTCCCTGCACTCGGTGTGCCAATATGTATGCACCATTCTATTTTTTTTTATCGAATCCTATTATTTATAATGAAATGTTATTATCGTTGACATGAATTTTTATTGCTTTTTCTTAGAAAACTTTCAAAGATTTCAGTTAAATAATCGGCATTAATTGCGGATTCAATTGAAATTAATACGATATGAAAATAAAAAGAATTTTTAATCATCATTAATCATATTATCACTTATTACAATAACTGTGTCATATTGCTATCGAATGCTGCTTAATTAAATGCAAAACATTTCAATGCACAAATACACATGTTTGTAATCATAAATTCACCGTTAGATATATATCCATTGACCTAATTACAATATTATTTATGAATAGAGCAAAATATTTTACAACCATGTTATTTTTTGCCTTAGTAATTTCTCCGTTCCAGGGGGATGTTTTAATAACCTACATACCATAACAAAACATTGGAAAGGGGATTCACAGATAAAAAACACAACCCTTGTTTTCTTATCATTTTCCGTGAATCTAAGCATTTTAGTTTGCTAATATTTATTATAATGATGATTATTGTTTTATTAATAAGTATCCAGTAATGATTTTTCTATCTTAAAGCTTTATTGGAGATGTTATAATAGTACAAACTAAAGGTATTCATTATTTTTGTTCTAGTTAATATCATTTAAGCGTTACAGGACTATGGCCAGTCATTGGGTTAATTCGCCACTTGGGTGTAAAATGAATATCCAAATTCCCGAATATGCAAAAAGGTCCTTTATCTCTGCTGAGATATCTTAAGTAAACGTTGATGTACTCTTTTTGTGGGTAGAATTTCACATATATATTCAAAATGGTATTTATGTGAAAAAGTTTTTCTTTAACTGTTAGAATATTTAAACATTCAGTAATAGAAAGAATCTATGTTGGAGATTGAATATTCTGGCACAACCGTCTTCCAGTGACCCTGTTAAGGAGGCTGCTAGTTGTCTGGTAGTGAATTGGCCAAGTCCTTGTATTGATTTCCTCCTCCGGGGGCGTCCCTTTCCCTCCGAGGCCCTCCCCGCTGGCGCCGTCTCTCTCCCCCGCGCGGGCAAGTAAACGTGCGGAGCTTTGTGTGAATTGGTCCAACCTGTGCTAGCGTTCTGCTCTCCCAGGAATATTTGCGCATGTTCGGCGGAGTCATGAAAGGAATATTGTGATATAATTTTATTAGAAAGGAGAGATAACTCGCGAGAGTAACTTCACCCACCCTCCTTTACTACGTTTTATGCCAGTTTATTTTTAGCACCGTTTCATGTTTGCATATTCTATTTGATTATAATATTATTTACTTTAGAAATTATGTGTATCATATTATTATATCGTATTGTTATTCCGTTATGATTTTGTGATACGATCAAAAACAAATATTTACCTAATCTGTTGTGTTTGTTTGATCAAATGCTTCGTGTTTTGTGTTGTGTAGAATATTATAGGATTATGATGCTTTATTAGATTATAAAATTTATACTGTAAACAGTTCGATAAATTATACCAGCACAATACATTAAAAATAAATATTGTGGTTCATATCATTGAAATAAACAAGGATTCTATCAAATTAAGGTTTTTTTTCATCAACTAACTAACTAATCTTCACGCCATTTCTCCTAAAGAGTAGGCAGAGCGGATAAAACGCCACACCACTCTGCCCTGGCATATTTCTCTTGCTTCCTCCACATTCCTACTTATACTTGTTTTTTTTTCATACTTTGATTTATTTCAGCTATTTTGCTAGTTACGTGTGTTTTTTTTTTTTTTTTAAAATATCAGTAAAACAATAAATTATCAACATGATTCACAAAATGAGCTTTCAATGTAAATAACAATATGAAGCTTTTCAGCAAAATATTGTTTTGCTTTTTATGTGGGCTTATAACATTTACATTATGTTTCTTTTTAAGTTAAAATATTTTTGGGTTTAAATATAAAAGATTACGTTTATTGTAATTTTCGTTCATAAAGATATCCTTTTCATATAAAAATTTACTTTGTACTTAAAAACGTTACCTTATTTCCAGGTTTTTTTTATTATTATTCTTCACATGTTATTTTATTCCTGATATTTGAATTACCCTACAAAAAACACTGTTTTAATTTCTCTCATAAATATAAAACTTTTGTTTTGTAGATGATTCACTCCCCTTTTTATATTTTTCGATTAATTTTGTATTTTTAAATTTATGTACTAATTTATTTTTATATAACTAATAAGTTAAATTAAAATACTTGGTACCATTCCACTTTTATTTATTTGACCAGTTTACCTGATAATATTATGAAAATGTGGATCGTTGGAATATAATTTCCTTTTAGTTTAATAATTTATCAATTTTAGAATTCCTATAAAATGTTTTGGGCTTAAATTAATAATTCCCGCCTTTACAAAGCAACCCACTCTTAATTCCCAGGGATGAATAATAAATTATGATTATATTTTGAGGTAAAACTTCCTTTCTTCTCAGACAAGTGGAAGGTCAAGCCTTTACCGAACATACTTTAGATGTTCCATTGTTTTCAGGCAAAGTATTTAACACAATTAATTGAACTCTCATGAAGGTTTAAACGATCTGTTTAATTACATTATCAGCCGAATATTATTTTAACTTGGTATTTAAATACAACACTTTGTTTTCAACTATTTTTTTTATTCATAAATCTCCCGACCGGTTTCAAGACAACGCGTGTATCTTTTTTGTTGTCTTAAAGAGCAAAAAGCACAGGTGATTTATTTAAATACCTAGTACCTAATCAATAACTACAAAGTGAGTGCCGGATGTACTCGGCTGAGCTGATGAGAGAGCTGGCTGGTGATAGAGTGTCCTGGAGGGATCTAGTGATGTCCATGTGCTCCACATAGGAGCGAACATGGTAAATGAAGAAGAAGAAGAGTGCTTCTAACATACATTTTAGAATATTATATTATTCATGATTTTATTTCTTTGCGTAAATCATACAAATCCGCCATCGAAAATGGCGATCACAAAGACATTATTTACTTTATTTGAAGGACCTTTGTGAAGGACTCTCAGGGAATTTTCCTCGATTTTACTCGTATGTAAAGTAGGTTTGTACTCTAAAAACCTTCAAACACTAGAGTCCTTGATATAATTTATTCTGAATACATGTTTATGAACATCCATATATTTCAGCTGAATCAAAACATTAATGTTTTAATACCATGTATATTCCGTCATTGGGAGCTAGATGTTTTACTCCTGGTTTTATTTTCTTCGTTGTTTTGTGTTTTTTCCTAAGTACTATATGTCTACATAGCCTTACTATTTTCATCGTTCGCCAACACTTAAGCTTCAACTCACATTAATTATTACGCGCCCCTAAGATTTGCCAGAAAAAGTGAATTACTGATTAATTGCAACCTATTAATTTTTAGCATACTTAAAAAAGTTTACTGCATTTTGATGGCTATAAGTAGTTAACTTTACATTTTTCATTTTTATCCCAAACTTTATTGAATAAATCTCTTTTTACAATTCTTTTCCTTTCCTTTCCACCCCAATTTTATTTCTCCCCTCTTATTTCTCGGAGCCTATATTTCTGGAAGTTTTGGTGCGAGATAAAATAGTCATTATTCTTTCATGCGTATTGATTTTATTCCCTTTAGATGAATTTTCGTCTTTAAAATAAGTGGACTGTGATCCTAACTCGGTACTTTTTCTCAAAGAAATATAAATCCAGAAAATTATATCTCAAATCTAACAAGGCTTTAAGGCGTACCTACTTATGAAATGGGGTGAGATTTTTTTATAAGAGTCGTGAGACGTGATTTATTTCTCAGTAAAATTATGTTGATTTCAAGTATTATTTGCTTTTTATCAAAAAATATTCTTTAACATAATGATTTTCTTAATTGTTTCTTTGTTCCATTCTATGGTGAAAATACATATAACATTAGTTACACTTTCACGTTTTCACATTAATATTTTTATTTAGATGAAATTCAATCGAGTTACTCCGAAAAAAAACAGTAATAAACTTTACTTTGTCATTGGTATTTCTTATTTATATTGTACATAAATCAAAAACATTTTAATGAAAGCCATCTATACCTATACCTTTACTTGCTGATCTTAGAATTAAATTCTATATTTTCGTTTACACTACCTACCTATACATTACATAATATTTAATATTTTTCTAAGATAGGTACTAAAATTTCATATTTTTAATTTACATTTTAAATGTCTTCAAATAGTAATAAAGTGTATTTTGCTTTTCAGTTTTAGAATAAGAAATACGCCACCGTCAAAGGCATAAAGCTAGTATTGGATCTAAAAGTTATTAATGGCAGAGTACTTAATCCTGTCAAGTTAGTATCTTTAAAAAGTTTAATAATATGGAACAAGTTCTCCAAAAGTGTTGATCGCTTACGACCGCAGTAACCTTCAAAGGGTTCCCCTCCTCCTTTCCCCACTCCTAACCCCACCCTCGCCTTTAACAATCTGAAACTCCTAAACTGAGACTTAAAACTTTGTAGGTACAAATATTTCTGAGAAATATTCCCAAATCTCCTCCATTCTGGAATCCATGTCAAATAAGTTCTTTCAGTTGAAACTGTTTTTCACACGATTCAAAAATCAATGGATTTCGATTTAACGAGGATAGAAAGGAAGCCTCCACGAATAATATTGCTAGCTAGTCTATTATTAGGTCGATTTCCGTGATTAATTAGGATAAATAATACCTAGAAGCCATTGTTTTTATTGCGTATTTACAGCCAATTTATTTCTTAAGCCCGCTATATACGGGACAGTTTTCTGCGCAGTTTTCTATGCAGTCTGAAAACGGTCCCGTATACAACGAAAACTGTTTAAAAAACTGCGTGCTTATGTCAGATTTAAGCTGACATGACAGTTTTTTATGTAAACGTTTAAGTAGACATTGGTTTATTGTATGCTTTTAAATACGTAAAAAAACAATAACATATTTACAGTATTAGCTAAATATACAATTTCCTGAGAGCAAACATACGATAATAACTTACAATCGCGTTTCAAAAATACACATATTTAGCGTGTCTTTTGACAGAAGTTTGACAGACTGCACAGTTTTCTGAACAAGAAACTTTCCCGTATACAGCGGGCATTATTTTATAAAGTGTATGGGTACTTTTACCTTCTTTTTTTTTAAATCTGTAATTTTATTATATTTTGCATCTATTGCTAGAGTACAGTTTGGAATGGTTACTTCTAACAA